>KZ308746.1:1061799-1138076 GCA_000376725.2 Ladona fulva
GCCATATAATCTGCGAAGAAAGGTCTTTCTTACGGGCGAGATTGGGACTATACAGTCCCTTCTTACATCTAACCCATTTAGTTTTAGAGTAAATAAAAAATAATAGAGAGGGGAAAAGAATGCGTATAGCGGCGTGAAAAAGTTTCCACTACAGAGGATATTGAACATTGAAAGTACAAAATGGAAATGGAGGTACACAAATAAAATTATCTTAAAGCTACTATAAAAATTATAATCAACAAAATGGTTCGTTTATTGTGTTGAAGAGAGAAGGGGGAAAAATTAAAATTACGCTAAATTAAATTATACACATAAGTATCAAATACTGAGCAATTAAACTAAAAAAGGACTCTTCCCCTCCTCATTGAGATTTAAACACATTCCCACGCGATGATAGCAATAAGAAGCACGAATTAAAGGAAATTCTGAAGCTGTAAATAATGAAAGCCGCTTATGAGTATCGTTAAAGAAGAAAGTTTCGAATTTTCCTGCGTGCGCTCTCGCCGCAATGTTGAAGCCTGATTTGCATACATTACACGGTGCTTCAAAGCAGCGTAGTCGCGGCCGTTCCATTTCACTAACAACAAGTTCTTGTTAATGCATCAAATACACCGGGGCAATGGATGCTNTTTATTGTGTTGAAGAGAGAAGGGGGAATAAACAAGAATATAAAAAAATAACAACGAAAACAACTAAACCAAGGTAAATAAATGTTACTTAAACATCAAATGAGGATTACACAGAGAGAGAGAGAGGGAGACAAAAGATATAGCAGAATAGTGGGATGGATATCAGAAGAAGTTCGGATATCCCAGATGATTTTTTTTAATGTGGAAAGGATTGGAGACCGCAAGCACGTTAAAGAGGTAAAGTCGTTCGTAAATGATATTTCAAATTATTTATTTATTTAGTTAAAAGATATTTATGACATATTTTCTCAAATCAAGTGGAGGAAATGGAGGACTTAATTTCAGGAGGAAGAGCACAATCCAAAGATTGCTGGCTGTGTCGATGAATGACTTGCGGAAAATTTCTGTTCGAAGAGAGGAATTGCAGAGGAGGGCCTATATTAGTTTATGAGGGAATCGATGTAGTGCTAAGGTTATTAAGGATAAGGAAATTAAGTCATAGGCTGGGAACTAGGCGGCGGAACAAACCAATCTTCCTATTATTATCGATGCATATCACATTTCAAGGGGAGCAACAGCCCGGAGGTAATGCATTGTTTTCCCGTGATCTAAGTCTGCAGTGATACTACTTTGCAAGCCGCGTGTAAGGGGTATGATGATGAACGTGATATGATGTATAATCGTATAGATTTTTCTCAAATAGTCTTAATAATTTCCTGTTACTAATTAACGTTTTTCAATCACCATGGATCCTTCGGCTGAAAACCTTTCTTTTTGACAGAATTTTCAGCAATATTTCTGTACTAGCGCTGTCTTTTTTCTTTACCTTTCACTTCGCATCACAAGTAACCGTCGCAATAATATTATTCCATCCTGGGACTGTGATTTTCCGGATTCCGGAATGAAGGGTGTGACGAGGAATTGAAAATTCGATAACATATCGATAAGTGATTTATGAGTAATTAAGTCATGCCAATGATTTATTTCCGAAGGTGAAACCCAAATAAAACACGGTAAATAGAAAAACTCGAGAAATTTTAGTTACTTGCTATTAATTGTTGTAATCTCTTCTAGATTGTAACCTCCATAATGAAGCTCTTTAGGGGGAAAAAATACGTTTGAAATGCGCATTTGTGTCTAATGTTGCATCTCTCATTCTCGATCTCTATTTATGACAAGTAAACCAAGCCAGAGCCGCGCCCAGACAACTTGCCACCCGGGTGAGAACATGATTTGCCGCCCCTTAATATTAAACACCAAAACCATACATTTCCTGATTTTCAGGCAAAAATTGTTTAGTAAGACTTTGAAAAACCAGTGTTTTGTGACCAAATTCCCCAGCTTGGATTCCCCAGGCTCTGATCCCAACTTTGAAAAAGCCCTTCAAAGGTAAATAGAATCTGCCGCTTCCAACGCCAAATGTTAACTTTAACCACGTTAGCCAGAAATATAGCGATAAGACCATCTTAATAACAATAGTAGAAGGCATAGTTGAAATCAACGCATTCTATCAGCCGATGTAATTAGGTTGGGCATATTTCGCTTGATTTCTAGTATATATGATCGAAATTAACATTTGGCGTTGGTAGCTGAAAATTCCATCTATTTTTAAACCAGTGCTAGGGTTAAATAAGAATACCAAATATATGAAATTGTAAAAATATTTCTTAAAATAACATATCATTATCATTTTACATATATTTAAAATCCTTCCCTCCCTCCTTTTTATATTCAAGCCCTGCACCTGAAGACAGACACCAGTGTAGATCTTAACTCGTTGACGAAACTAGCTGAATAAAAACCTTCTGTGGAAATTACTAAGTGATCTTTCTTTCAATATGTGTGTTGAGTTCCACAAAGTCACGCTTGTACATATTAATTTTATTATTAAAAGTTATAAATTTCCGATCGAAGATACTATTAGTTTATAAAGAATATATATAGTTTGAAGAGTTGAGATTACCTCATTGAGTAAAGGTTTTTATAAAGAGAATATGTTTAATGTCTAAAACGGTTTATTTAATATAAGTTTTGCATAGCTTCAGATTTTTTAGAGGTCAATTTTCCAAGAATTTGTCATTTGTAGAAATGCTAGTACAAAATATTTATTTTCGGAGAATTTTTATTCTCCCGTTTTCCTTTATACCGTTTCCGATTTATCGGTTATCCAAATTAAATTTTATCCTGAGGTAAAAATAGAGAAAGAAAAAAGTTCGTTTGCAAACAATTTGCCACTTGTAGGGCTTTTTGAGAAATTGCAATTATTCCGCGGAAGTAAGTTTAATTAAAATGCGAATATTAATAATTTTTAAGAAATCGCATTTTTAAGAAACGTTTGATAAAAAAATCATGACTTTTAAAGGTATTCTAAGCAAACTCTGTAACGTGATAAACGTTAAGATTTCGAATAAATGATGTCGGAATAATTGAGCAGAGGAAAGAATCCCCTAATCCGACTTGTATAGTCGTCTTATTCAGGGAAAAGATTAATTTTGTTCATCTTGAAACGAGCGTGGAAAGGAAAATAGGAATGAAGAGATTTTTGCCTCGCCTTAAATCGAATTAGTCATACTTAAAATTGATTTGCTCATTACTATATAAAGAAATCACATGACACTTTAATTCTACGGCACATTTGACCGCCACAGATGAAGGGAATATTTAAAAACAACATTTGAATGAAGCAAAGAACAGAATCGACCGCCGAAAAAATCCAAAGGACATCAAAAAGTAAAGTTGAATGAAATTACGACGCGGCACAATCTCTGGTAGCAGGACCGGCCTTTGGGGGTGGGAAGTGGTGCGACGGCACCGGGCCCCGCGCTAACAGGGCCCCGCCGAGGCCCCGCGGGTGTCGATTTACCATTTAAATTAAGAATTTAAACGTGAATGTAAAACCTAATTTAACCGTTAAATTCAGATTTAAAACTGCAGCGTGGAAGCGTTTTCACGCGAGTAATAATTATAAGCTTATTCATTTTTTATAACTCAAAATGCCGCGGCGCAAACTCACAGTCTTGCTACTGTCAGCGCGAAGAATATAGCTTATAAGCGATAGAAGGCTTGCAGCACCCTTCGTCGTTCCGCGGTTATTATTTGCCGTCTTGTCAAAACTACAACGTTCCCGCTGAACTCTCGGAATCATATTGTTACCGCTTCCGCTACATTATTATCGCTCCCGCTACATTATGACCACAACGTCAGGCCCCGCGCAGTGCGCGGCTGCACCAGGCCCCGCTCACCAGTAAGGCCGCCTCTGTCTGGTAGTGTCTAGCAAACTCATGGGAATTGCTAAAATAAAATAATATCCCGGTTTGACTGCTTCAAATTTTGAAGTGTCCCGGTTCGTTGCCATTGGGATATGGTCACCCTCCGTAAAATTCGCCTGCATTCAAATCCTCTCGCCTTGATTCAATTTTCCCAAATAAGTTAATCATTAAACCTACGAGGAAATGAAGTGAAAGCTCTTACCTATTCAACAGTTGTTTAGTCTGCTTTGATTTTCTCAGTCTCAGTTTTCGAAGGTCAACCTGGCGAAATCGTAACAAGCATCCCAATAAATAGCATGTCATCGCATACATCACGAATATAGAATACGCAATTCGCCCGAACTGCTTACCGCGATCAATTTGTTAAGGAGATGAAGCTACTGAAATTGCCTTTTCATTGCTGTCTCCTAATCGTCGCAAAACCAAAATTTATGTGCAAGATCCTTTCATTTCGCCCCGATTTCGATTTTTCCGGTAGGCTGCTGCTGTGACTGTCCTTAACCCTTTATATCTTCCGGAGAGCTTTCACTTTCCGTGTAGTCTGGCCTTGGGTTGCGGCGCGAAGAATACTGAGCGTTGGAGGGATGACATCAAATCAAAACAAACTTGGAGCAGCGAGTTTTGTTCACTGCTTGTCGTGTGTTAAATTGCAAAGTCAACGATATTAGAGTCATACATACAATCAGGGTCAGATTTAGACGGAGACAGACGCCTACTCGATCGTAATTTAAATATCACAGGAGTTAATAGTTGTACGCAATATTAAAGATTGGCTGAATTGCTAGCAAAAATGAAGGTTGTGACTTCGGAATTTTTCAATGCAAACGGCGACTTGAGTTATGTAAGAAAGTCTCATTTGGCGATTTGAGATGTTCATTTGAATAATAACTTTTTGAGAGACATGACCGTACACCAAATTATTTTTGTTTTCGGAACTGTTTCAATAATTCAATCTAACATATTTTGCTAAAAATATAAAAGATTATGAAAGGCCTCTATAAGGTTAAAAATATTAAATCGATTACTCACTGAGCAATCAAAAATATTCTGGACTCTCTATTTCTCTTAGTTTACTGCCCCTTTCATTAGATTACTGTTAACTACAAGGGAAATGATTAGTGCTATTCAATATCCAGTTACTTTTTCTTGAGAAGTAGATTTGCATACCCAATTCCTATGAAAAACTAAAGACAGATTATTAAATATAATTAAAAACTCATACAATGCTGGAACAATGAAAAAATACACAATGCAAAATAATTTTTCATCTAAGTTTGCATTCTTCCACATAGCGGCATTTCATGATTTCAACTTTTATTATTTATTCTACTATGAAAGCAAAGAGATCAAGTATGATTGCATTCCATAGCTTTTTTGATATTATTGGCAACTTTCATTATAACTTCAGAATTTTCCAATAAACTTGTATAGTTCTTTTGTGTGCACAATGATATTATCCATGAATTGCCAAAAAATGAAATAAAGTTACCTTTGGTAATCATTTATTTCCATACCTGATTTTACTTTTCAGGTTGAATACTCTAAACCAATATGCATATCAAGACAAATGAATGGAAAAAATCGTCTGATTTTTTTTACATATTTTATCCAACTACGATGTTCTCTATTTACATGAATTTTAAATTTAATGGTTGATTATTATTATAATTGTTGGTAATATTGTTATCAAAAACATCTTCAACCAATTTTTCACACATCAATAATACCTTTTCCAAGTACCATTAGTGGTGTAGAAACCCTTCCCTAAACAAATCAATTTATAATACAAAGCAGTCTCACTCAGTTCTTTGGAAAAGCTTTGCAGGCAAATTAGATTGGCTTTGAAGGTTCAAGTATGGGTCATTTTCATTTATTCCCTGGATTTTTCCTATCACATGATGCTTCATTCAATGTTATAACTAATAAATGCCTTTCCCTGTCACTTTTTATTCTGACTTATTCTCTGTCTATAACTATTAATCTTCATTATTCTGCTTATAGCTATCCTTTCATATGTTCATATAACACCCTGTGGTCTTTATTATTTCATGCAATCTTCCTTTCAGCCCACATTCATCCATTATTCACTCATTAATAACTCCGGATCTCCTTTTTTTGCCAAACATACCATACCCCTACTCCACATAGTAACTCATGTTTCTCATGAAACAACAAGCTTTTGTTGCCAAACAACATGATAGAGTAAACAAAAGTTCTAGATATGAACAGTAAAATATGCCTCTTACAATAGTTCATCACATTTGAACAAAAACTAAGGGTTGGATTTAGAAACTAACCATGAGGGGACATTTAAGATATTTCCCTAATGAACTCATCCACAATTAACTTTTAAAATACCATTTTGTCATAATTAATGTAGAATGTCTACAGTTATAGTAGAAAAAATACTAGATTTTATTTCAAGCTCCTTGTCATGACCAAGGCAAATTGCTAGTTCTACAAAGTCATCAAGGGGAGTTGATCACCCATTAATCCCCTCCCTGGATTCACTATTGCCTTTAGAATATACACCACCTTTTCCACCTGCATTCTCTAACCTTTTCCCTATCTATTTTTGTAAAACATTCAATGCAAAAGTGCAAAATCTTGACAATATTTGTTAAAACATCTTCCTAATATTCTCACATATGCTCAGTTTACAGTTGTTATAACTTATCATATTATTTTTTATTCTTTAAATTTTGTGCCATGTATCAAGCACAATAGCCTCTTTTTACAACATTCATCACCATATACTTTCTCTGTCAAAATCACACATATAACAGGAATTTTTGAAATTCAAATTTATTTAGCCAAAAGACTACAAGATTGCAGTATAGGCTTTGTTAAACATACAAAATAGGTAAAATCTCATTAATATAATACCACATAATGAATACAAAAAAGTGGTAAAGCAGAAGGAAAAGAAAAAATATTACTAAGAGGGTATAGAAAGAATCCAATAAGATAAGTTACTTAAGAAAACATTATGTACTTATATCTAGATTAAACAGTTAAATTAATAGAAAGATAAGATTACAAGTTGTCACTTAGATACTCAGCAATGCTATAACAAGCCTATTGAGTTAGTAGCCATATAACATGGGTTTTTAAAGATTTGGTAGAGATGCAGCCTTCAATAGTTACAGGAAGTTTATTGTATATTAAATAAATAGAGCGTTAAGGGGCTTTAAGGAAGAGGGTGAGTGGTCATACAGGTGAATATCATTATTTTAGCATTTGTAGGTGCTATGTATGTTAGAGTTGAAAGGAAAAGGATGTAGATAATTTTTTTGCAAATATGGCACAGGATAGGATATAGGGCCAGGGAAGAGTTAGAAACTTAAGACACTGAAAAAGTGGACATCAAAGTGTTCTGCTAGAAACATTCAGTAGAGATTTAATTGCTCTCTTTTTTGCTGATAAAGCTTTATTTGCTAAAGATGAATTACCCCAAAATATAATTTAATAAGATAAATGAGGGGAAATGTTGACAGAAAAATATATTCCAGAGATACTATCTTGACTAACTTTAGAATGAGAAAAATGTTACTTGAAAGTTCAGCAGTAAGTTGATTTATATGGTGAGACCAATCAAGGTCATCACAAATGATTAATCCAACGAATTTGACAGAATCAGAACTAGTAATGTTGCTGTTGTTTATTTTGAGCAGAGGAGTAATACTTGGAGGAGAAATTTTAGTATGACATTGGAGAAACATTGTTTTTTATCATTTAAATTGAGGTATTTAATTTATTATTACACCTATTCCTCAGTCTTTACAGAAAATATCTTCTTATAATTTTTCCTTTCTTTTTCCATAGCTTACTTTAAAATTTCATTTAACAATGCACACTTCTTCATTCAGCCAACTGCAGTTGCTTCATTAACAACAAAAAATCACTCTTTCATGAGACATTTTATTATATTCTAGGTTGTCTATTTGTCCTTTTATTTACATTCCAGCACCTCTATTCCTCGATGGCCTCTCTATGCATGTAAACCAAGCAACATATTGTGACAAAGATGGTAACTTGCAATAAAATATTCATATTTTTGTCAAATTGGCAGTAATCAACAGTCAGGCATGATATCAAATTTGGGTTCCTGCTACCATATTTTGATGAATGGAATATATTCATATTCATAGGGCACATGTTTTCAACAGATATAAAGAAGAGACTTGTATAGCAGAAAACAGGTTGATCAGGTGGATAAATATAAATAGCTGAGGACCAAACCTAAAAGTGTTAAACCTGTACAAGAGAGATCTTTGTTTTGGATAGCCACATTGAAAAAGGGCTTCCATGTGAAAAACAGAACTTTAAGAAGGAGAGAAGGTATAGCCCAACTATAATACTACTGACAAGGCAACACTGAAGGCATGACATAGATTCAAAAGAGAAAACAGGTTGTTTTGTTTGTTGGAATCTTTGAAATGCACATGAATAGAAAAACCAGCAAAATGAAGTTGAGAGACAGGATAAAAATAAGAGATTTTCAAAAAGAGAAGAAAACATGGCAATCCAAATACGAGTAATTTATAATGATTTAAATCTAGAGGTTGGCAAAGAGACAGAAAACAAATAAGTAAGATCTAAACAAAATGAATATTCTCTAGCGAGATATGGTGGAATTCCATTACAAATAAAATAATAACAATAACTTGTACTTTCCACAAATATTTGTGGAAAGTACAAGTTATTGTTATTATTTTATAAGATCTAAACCTTATAAAATTGCTCAAAGGGGTATTTAACCAAACAACAAATATGGTGACCTGAAATCGCAAAACATACTCAGTTTTCAACTGAAGGTTACATGCTTATTTAAGAGTTATTAAGTACATTTGCTATAGTGACTGTACTAAAGAAATTTTACATAAACTCAAAAATGAATTCAACATATTTCAATGCCTTTGACTCCAGAAATGTACAAATCTACGATTTATAACTGATTGACTCCCTCTCTTTAGCAAATAGAGGAAAATTCAACAACTACATTTACAAATATGAAGAAGGAATAAAATATATAGAGGTAATTGAAGTTAAATTTCCTCCATACATTCAGCAGTAACTGTGGAGTTTTGGAAAGGTAATGCCATAACTGTTTACTTTCCTTTTCCCTGTTTTAGATTTTGTAATAATTCATTTGAATGTAAAATATTTGTGGAAAACTAACTTAAGAGTAATTAATAATACATCTTATAAAATATTCATACACATCATGAATACTCCAGAATACTTACTTCGGAAAGGCATTTTGCAAATAAGGGAATTTATGAAGTCAAATGGTCTTTGTCTCAACTGTATGCAATCAAAGTACTGAGTAAACAAGTGCAAACCTGGAAGTTATCAAATTTGTGAGCAGAAAAATCACACAATACTACTAGTAGAATCAAGAAAACACTTTGAGACTCCTCAGAAATAGTACTCCAGTACACAGGAGATTACAACTTAGGGGACTGAGGAATCTGAAGACATTACAAACAAGTTTTAATTCCTCCTACAACAATATGTTGATATACTGCTCCGAAGAGGAAACCACAGTCACAAGTCCTGCTTTCTACTGATTTGGTTCAATTTCAAGGTGATTTCAAATCAAATCAAATTTCAAATGATGTTAGATTGCATACATGCAGAGCATTATTAGACTCCTGTTCACAAGCTCACTTTGTCACCAAAGCATTAGCTCTATGCCTTCAACTAAAAAAGGTTTGCAGCCTAGTTCCAATACAAGGAATTAATGACCAATAATCAAAAGTTAAGTACACTACTACAGTGCAAATATATTCAAAGGTCCGCAAATGCCAAACAAAGCTTGAATGTGGAGTGCTACCAAACATATTAGGCCACATAATCACTCTTATTTCAATGCACAGGAATGGGGAATTCCAATGGAGCTTCCATTAGATGACTTTGATTTTGGGGCAGAGGTGTTTTCCAGCATCCTCAAACAAAGTAAAAAAGTTAGACCCAGACATTCTCTCATTTTGAAAGATTCAGAACTGGGCTCAATCTTAGCCAAAAGATATGAAGCACCTCTTGGCAGAGGTGTAAAACCTTAACTATTGGAGACATTCATGATAAGTGAGAGCAGTTATTAGGAAGAAAAGTATGAAAAGAAGAGAAAATGTACAGATAAATCAGAGTTGATCATTGTGACAGCAGTGTCCAAAGAATATTCTAGAGGAAATCAGAGGACCATCAGATGAAGACCTACTAGCTACAAACCGTAAATTATGGAACTGCTTCACTTTCATTTCTTACAGCAAGATGCCTGCAGCAGCTTGCAAGGGAAGAAAATAGGTACTTTAAGACAACTGAAATTCTTTCCTGTGATTTCTACCTAGATGATTGCATTTCCGGTTGTCAGAGCTTGAAAGAAGCAATCAAGATTCAAGACCAGCTTCAACAGCTACTTATGAAGGGTTGATTCCACCTCAGGAAATGGTGCTCAAACAATACTTCATTGCTTAATGCTATTCCCTCAGGCATAAGAGGAACCCAGAAATGAATTACATTTGGATAGCAGTGGATCTGTAAGAGCATTGGGACTGCTGTGGCATCCAGGTAAAGACTGATTTCAAAATCTTAAGGGCCATGATAGTGAGTCAAGGATCCACAATCACCTGACAAGGAGAAATGCACTAACTAAAATCTAATCTTTTGTCTAACAAGTCCAATTGGTATCATTGGAAAAATCTTTCTAAACCAAACTTGGTTAGCCAAATTGAACTGAGATAAAGTTCTTCCTACCAACATTCTTCAGCCTTATTGGTATGGGAAACTACACTTCATTAATGAAATCAGTATAGACCATCAGGTTACTATTCAGGGTTCTCCCAGATAATTGCAAGTACATGGATTGTGAGATGCTTCTGAGGAAGCTTATAAAGTATTTTTGCTTTCACTCCTTTACAAGAAGGAGCTGAATGCATTAAATTTAGCAGTTTCTGAATTTGTTTTGTGGATGGAATCCATGGCTGAACTGAGCTACATTTATACAAGCCTAACAAATTGGAGGACATTTTTAGCCAACTGCGTCTATGAAATGCAGGAAAATACATCAGCATGTAAATGGAGACACATATTATCTGGTGAAAACCTGGCAGACATGATTTCAAGGGGGGAGACTGAAGATGTCCTCAGTCACTGCAACTTGTAGTGGAATGGGTCGGTATGGAAGGTGGAGTCATCTCTAAATTGGCCATTCAATTCAGGGAGCCAAGGGTCTTCCTGCAACTGTCTCTGGGCATCAGTTCAGTAACTCCCTTGACTTCATGTTGAACTTCTCAGAACCAACATTTATTGTTGAATGACTTTCCCGCCCGTCTTCAGTTTACAGTACAAGGGTCCTTTAAATATGTAAGAATAACGTTTTCAAACTATGAGGACCTTTAAAAGGAAGTTGGAGAGAAAGCGATGAACACTAATGAAATTCCTGGTTGCCTGAATGCTGCAATCTGGTAAAAATTCTGGCCAAGGTAGCACAAGGAAAGAGACAACAGGTAGAATTTACAATTCTGTAGTCAGAGCAACTTTGACATAAGTGGGAGAGACAAGACAGGATACTCTCAGAACCAAAAGATTTCTCAAATAGATGAAATGTAAGTTTTGCATGGGAATACAGTAAAACAGTATTTGACAGAGAAAGGAGTGAGGTAATAAGAAGAGACCCTAGTCCTCTTAAGTTTGTAACCCTCTTTGCCAGGTGAAATATTCCTTTTTTACTACTCAGCTACTAAATTAGAAAAAGAAAGACAACAATCTAAGAATTCTCCTTCTTAAAAGCCTGCTCTCTGATTTTTGGAAAATTACGTTAATGTAATCAGGTGTAAAATTCTACATACACAACTAAAGTGCATCTATAATTTATAAAGTTATAAATCTAAGAGTGGGAGTAAGTCTTCACTAATCTATTTGATAGATTCATTCAGACACTCATTTTTCATGAAATATGAAAACTTTTTCATTCATAATAAATGGAAATCTAGGTTCCTTGAAGTGAAGGCTTAGGAAGTCAACTATAATTTATTTTAACAGAAAATATGACCTCTCCATGACATTGGAATGTACTTTGAATACACAAATTCAACCACAGTTCGCTTTTTACTCTTAAATTATCTTAAGTTGAATGTATTTGTAATAAAATTACAGAATTTAAAACCTAAGGGTATTGTTACCACAAAATTAATCCTAGGCTTTACTTACAAAGCTAGCTATCAAGACAGCTCTGTCAAACATTTTTTTGGGGCAAAAGACTATATTGTATTTCACTCAGTTAGCTAAAGAGAAATATTTACTGAGCATAACACATCAGTTAAACATTTCTCTTCAGCTAATTTTACTTGGATACTAAAAGATTATTTAATTTTTTTCTAATGTAACTTTTCAGTCTCTGGCTCAAATTTCATGAGCATTGACAATAATTTTATTCAGAATTGACAGCCTTAAGCTTTCTAAGGGTGGGCTTTGCTCCTCACAACACCTTGATTAGGCAAGTAATAGTAAAACCCCATTGTGCCAAGTAATAGTTATTTTCATGTAGTTTGTTGTTATACTCAATATTTGCTTATATCTTAATGGCCAAGGTATAAACTTTAAATAAAGAAATGAAATTACTTGGTACAATGCAACTGCAATGTATCTTAAAAGACAGAGATGAAGAGTTTTCTCAAAGATTATTGAAACACTTAAACCCCACACATAATGTTGCAAATCATTTACGGAAATTCATATATTGGTATCATCAATTCCAATATCATTTTGCACTTTCCAAAATTACTTCATTAATGGCAAAATTTGTCAATTAGATATGATTCTGTTTTACTCACTGATACTAATCTTCCATCATACATTCATATCTTGGTTTGGAGGCTCTTTTCTGCAATAGTTACAATCTGTAGTAACTTCTGTAAGTATATTTCAACTTTGGAATACATGCTGGAAACTTTCTCTTAACACTGACAGGACTACTGCTACTTCTTCACAACAGCCTCTGATGAACTGAAATGCTTTTGGAGTCATAATGACATTATAAATTTGGTATTCAGGTAGCAATGAAAAAACTTGGGCACACACAGTGACTTAATATCACATAAGTCAAATTAACTAACCTTCCGTTGGAACGATTACTTGACATATGCAAAGCATTCAGGAAACTAAATTCATAAATTTGAAGGCTACTTGCCTTTCTCACCAAGCAATCCCATAACAGCGTGGAATAGACAGTGTGTGGTGGAGAGTGGTTACCTTCCTGGCAAGTAGGGGACCTGGGTTCCAGTCTCAGTCGTGTTGGTATTTTTCACACCTGTTATTCCTTAGGACCCAGCATCATGGCTTTTCTGTGCTTAATTATTACCTTTCTGGCATTCTTCATGCAAATGTTGTCATTACTTGGGCTGATTTACTTGGTTTGATGTCAAAGTTTCTGTCAATGATCCTAGTCACATAGAAATATGTTGAAGATTCTTTATTTATTTAAAATTATCACAATGTAACTTCTGTTACTAAAATAAAAATTCGAGACACAGGTAAATAACTTTAAGTTTCCAAAAATTTCAGTTTAGACTTGTTGGCTGAGTATCAGATATTTTGTAGTATAATTTGCTGTATTAGATGAAATCCAGATATTCATTCTTAATTAATCAGTTTGAGTTCACTCACTTTGAAAAATTTTCCTAGTTAAATGTGTACAAGCTATCCTTATGAAAGAAAGTGAAAAGTCAACGCAGTTATTTCTAGAAGCTCTCAAACTTACTATGCACTTCTTAACAGAAATTAAAAGGTTTTACATATTTTAAAATCTTAATTAAGAGCTGTTACAAACTTAAATCTGTTGCAATGCCATTAAAGATTGAATCTTGAAATAATTTTAAACTTGCCATCATTGCAAAGTTTAGTGAGACTTTTGCTGACATCAATTTTCAGATTAAAATTTTCCAGTTCAAAGTGACAAATTTAATTTTCACATTTGGCTATTTATGGCCAAATATTATGTTCTGTGGTATCTTCTATGTGTAATTTGAGTGACCAAAATTTCTTCTTCAGGCTTAATTCAGTAAAATATGTATGTACATGGCTGGTCTTCATTTTACCCTAAAAAATATTTGGTACAGTGGCTCAAGCTTCATGTCTCCTAATCTCAGAGCTCAAAAGTTTCTTCTGGAGTTGCAGTATCCACCATTCTGGTCTTCTGTACTTGTATTCCCAGTGAGCTATATCATTTCAATGGCTATGTTCAGAATAATTTAAAGTGAAAATTATTCTGAGGATAGCCATTGAAAAGACAGCCCACTGGGAATACAAATACAGATGGTAAAAATTGATCTGAAAAAATAAAATTATGAAAAATGAGAAAATAGCATTATTATTTTCTAACAAATCAAAAGCCTTAGGGTTGAATTGGTATGAAATGATTAAAGAAAAATTTTTAGAACTTCTAGAATCCTTTGAAAACTTCATAATTTCTTCCGCGAAAATCCAAATTCAAACTTAGTCAAACTTAAACAGAAAATAGTCTGAAATCATGAAAAAAATCAAGTAGTAGACTTTCAAAATTATAATTCAAGAAAAATTACATAAAGCAATTAAGAAATTGTAAGAATAAGAATTAAACTACATAAAAACATTAAAGAAATATGAAACAGTCAAAGTAGAACATGAACAATTTGAAAATATAAAGCTGCTTTCAAAATGAAAGTTAGTTTGTCATTGGGAAGAGTAGTTTAAAGCGGCACAGAGTCTTAGAACTTCTTAAACATAAGCATGAGGAAATTCAAACCAAATTTAAAATAATATTTTATTGCCATGCTTAGAAAAGCAGAAAATATTCATGTATGATTTATCACTCAAATTTTAAATGGAGACACTTAGAAAATATCTGTTCATGAAAGGATATTTATGGAACTACAGTATTTCAACTGCAAAGAGTACTTGATTAAATTAAAAAGTGGAATGGAAACTGTAATAGGAAATATAAAAGTCTTGAAAACTTTTTGACCTGTAGTAACATATAGATCCAAAGAAAAATGTAGTAAAACCTCTAACAGAATAGAAGGGAGTTGCTTTATTAAAGAATATGCTAAGTAAATATGCCTTGGAAACTCTACCAGTAATTATTAATTAATAATTTATTTTTCATGCTACATTTTGCTATTCACAGAATTTTAAAAATTTATTACAGGAATTGAAAAAAAATCACAATAGAAGAAAAGTTGTCCCACAAAGTTCTTCATCCAAAAAACAAGAAAAATTTGTCTGAGTAAAATATACAAATATAACAAACTTCCAGTACAAAACAAAATAAATCATCAATCTTCCTAAATTTATGAATTTGAGGAATTTGTTAATATTTTAATCATAGGATTATGCTATTCTTGGAGTGAATATCCAAAGAAGAAGAAATATTTAATATAGCAGAAATAATTTTATTTACCTAATAAAATCAATGTATATATAATAATGTCACTCTTAAGGCATTATCAATTTTGTTGCCCAATTATTGAGTAAAAATTAAGGTAATATCATTATTGTATAAGAATTGAAATAATAATGCAAATGATTGTGTTGTTCACACAAGCTTATTTTCAGCAGAAGTATAACAATTTTAAGATCCCTAATTGACCGTGAGAAAAATATTTTGTTAATGAAATATCACTCTTAAATTTACCACGAAATGCTATTTTAAGCAGTTATGGAATGCAGGAATAACAAATGTGAAAAATAGCAACATGACTAAGACTCGAACCCAGGTCTCCCACTTTCCAGGCAGGTATTCTAGCCACTGAACTACCATGCCACATCTCTTACACACTGTTTAGAGAATGCTTCGTGTGCAAGGCAAGCAGCCTCCAACTTAGTGGCATGAACTGCTGCCTGAGGTCCTCACTGAAGCAACCAACTCACAAAGCGGTCTTAGAAGGATTAACCCCCAAGGAAATCACAAGGATTTAAGGAAAGGTGAATTTCTTTGCATAATGATATTCAGAATACCTGCCCGGAAAGTGGGAGACCTGGGTTCGAGTCCCAGTCATCTCACTATTTTTCACCTTTGTTATTCCTGTGGGATTAGTTGCATGACTTCATCGTGCAAAGAGTAACTATAGTTATGGAATGATAAAGACAAAGTTGATGATGAAAGGATCAGCAGAGAACAACTAACTTATTCCATTCTAATCCACCAGTTCCTCAATAGAAATTTCAAATTTAGCTTTAATAACTGTGGAAATCATCCACTAGCAGATTGATAATTAAAAAAATACAGAAGCAATAACAAAGTTTTTTCATATACTTTGATCAATAGTTAAATTGAAAATGATTTTAGGATAATAACAGAGTTACAGTTTGCTAATTTTGAGTTGTTGGAGGGCTCCTGAATAGCCAAGTGGGATGTGTTCAACTTTGGTGAAAGCTGTCCCTGGTTTGATTCCAAGTGGGGGCCTACATGCGAAATGACCTTAGCTGTTGAAGTACTTTTAACAACGCTACTACTTGAGTTGCTGAACTGTTCAGGAGCAATTGTAATCATTCTTTGAATCCCTCAGGATCTGCTGTTGCTAGGGAGTCTGCAATCACAGTAATATGGCAATGGTCTTTTTATTTGAGTAATTTTAATCTTAGGTTACTAATATCGTTTATGCAACAAAATTGCTGGAAGAGCCTTTGATTTGAATATTCCATATGCTAAACGAATAAAGAACGGAATTGTTTAATTAAAAAAATTCATAGTCCACATGTTTCTCAATGGAAATTCACAAATAATACTCATTATTTCATAGCATCAACTCGTAACATGGACAGCAAAGATTAGATTTTAAACACCATCCATACACTAATGTTTCACCAAGCCCCAGGATTTAAAAGGGATTTACTGAATATTAATTAAACTAAATCATATTATAAACATAGGAGCTTTAACCCTGTGGGGTCAAATATTTTATCTTGCGTAAAATGAGTAACATACTTGCAAAATAAATTCTCTATCGTTGGGTCTCCAAGTAGGGTTCCAACCACTTCTCCACCAAGGTTCCAGTAAGGCACTTGAACAAATGCAACTAAGCGCAGATAAAAGCATGACGACCGAAACTAATATTAAAAACCACTTTAAATGGAATCGGAAATTACGTGTAACTTAATTTCCCCGCTCAGCGACCACATTATTGCTTATTGTTGAATATTTATAGCGCTACCACAGGATCAATATGGAAAAATCCAACCTCGTTTATGAGACGATCCCCCGTTTTCTATCAATTTACCCGGAAAGAGCCGATCATATTTTCGGAAAGTGCTCGAAAAAGAATACTGAAGATCGCTTCATTGTATTCCTCATGGACGAAGTTACTGAACATTCCCAAGGAAGAATGGACTTCAATAAAGTCTGACGGGACCGGGAATCGAACCCGGCTCTCCCAATTGCCGGTCGGGTGCTCTGTCCGTTGAGCTATCCCGGCAGAACATTTATCCAAGCCATTCGGGAGACTGTGGGAAAGTTGTGAGTTCGTCCAAATGGTGGCATCTTTCGCGGTCTCGGCTTCATAGAAGCACCGGTCACACAAAGTGATGGAAAGGATACCCCCTTCAGGTTGGAAACACAGGAAAACGGGTAAGGGTTTGAACACAAATTCGCTGCCGGTGGTCTATATCTATGAAACATAAACACGACTTTCATCCATAAGTCAAATGATAGCCATCTTTATGTCGGGGGTAAATCTCCAAAATAAATATTAAAAATCGCCACTATGTATTCCTTATGGGAGAATTTTATAGCAAAGCAATGTCGAACCTAGGATCATTTCGGATGATTGTTTGCAGTTTGCGTAAGAAACTCCTCTAACAATACCTCGATTCTCCATTGTCTATCGTTCCGGAAAACGACACAAAATAATTTTCGGAGAATTGCATTCTTATGGGGAAATCGGGATTTCTGGGATCGAACCTAGAACAGGTTTGCACATCCAGGTGTTGGCCCCGGGCATCACAAGGTCTCTGCATGCCACTGATGGCAATTGGTGTTAGGGGAGGGATTGAAATAAAAAAAAATCAGCAAGGAAAATCTACAGAGACATTGAGGAGGTTCTCCGCTGTACTAGGAAGGGAAGACCACAAGACCAAATTATTATACAACAAAGCAAACAAGAAAACTGAGAATGATAGACTATTAGTACAGGGCAAATGAAAGGACGTGTACAACCGAACGGTCTTTTTGGTTTGAGTAACTAAGTTACTTATCTATATTCATCTCTATAGCAGTATTATAATTGCTGTTTGATAATGACTATCATAACGAGCACTAAAAGGAAGCCAGTCAAGAAGAGTTCACGACGAGATGTCTTTGACATCACGCATCACTGAATGTCCTACCGCAACTCTCGACGGGAACCAGTCAGTCGGGGCAAGAACCAGCATGTGTAGTCGTCTGCTTTGGAGGGGAGGCAAAAGGTATAAAAGGGGCTTCCATTTACTTAGCAGCAGGTCGTTTGAGAAACGTTCAGTGGTGCCATCTGTGCGGATCTTGTCTTCCATCGTTCGTATGGGCGGGTGAATCGGCGCAACATGTCCTCTACGACGCTGCGCGCCTCCGCGGTTATCTTCGGTAAGTTAAACGGATTCCTTCCTCTACTTCATTTTCAAAAAAATCAACGGAGCGAATAGAAATAATTCAAAACTTTTGATAGGCCACTATTTCGCTATTTCCAATTAGCAGGCTTCTTTCATCGCGAACGATACGCAATGATAACTGACCAGGAAAATTGTACGGAAAGTGTACTCTTCCCTGGCCGCACAACGAAAGGCTGCTGGTAGGGTACATACGTAAATGCTTTTTTCGCGGATTATAGTGGTTGCCTAGCGCCAAAAATCTAAAGTTTGACCGGAATTCATTGCTTTATCGTTCGCCTTTTTAATTTATACAATGATATTTGTATTATCACCGAGAGTTTGAGTCATTCCATAATTAGTTTATTTCCGAAAAATTAGTGAATGTCGGTGTGAGAACAGGTTTTAAATAATATTGATCTAAAATGAAGCCTGGAGTAGTTTTTTTGGTAATATAAACATTTTTAGGATGTATATTTGAGTGCGAAGAAAGAATTTTTTCGAGTGGCTATTAAAAAATGCCGGGAGCCTTTGCATAAGATGGATGAAAGGTAAAATAATTCTCTTTTATTTTAGTGGCAATACTATGTTATAACAAGCAACGTTACAGCCTACTTCCGTGTTTTTCCGCCGATTCTAAGAAACCTTTTCAGAGGAAAAATAGCTCAGTCGGAGAGCGCCACTTTTTTATTCGCGGTGGAGAGATTACATCAATCAATTTTCTAATTATGATAATTCTCTCGAAAAAGAGCAGAACCAACAAAGATCCTTTTTGAAGTGTCCTTGTCACATAAAAGACGCAATATAATGTACATCATCATCGAGAAAATTCTCGGAGCATTATTCGATGGTTTCGTAAAAATCTTTTTGGTGCGTTAATAAATAGAATGGAAATATATCGACAACTTCTTCCATCTATCTAAAATACTCCGATTTTTATCCAACAAAGAACCCAAACATTCACCACCGAGCAACTCGATGGATACCTCTATTTACAGCCCCCCTGATGCAATCGGATTGCATTCGTCGATTCAGATCGTAAGCTGCGATTCCGAACTTGAGAAGGAATTTTCTCACGGCTTTGAAAATCTCTTCCGTTGGACTGTGAAAGCGCTTTTCTCTCTGTATTTTTCGTGATTGTTAGAAGGATTTAATTGAAAAGGATATTTCATATCACTTATTGCTTTAATGTTACAGTAGCACGTTAGCAGTAGCGAACTAGACGACACCTTTTGCGAGAATCCTCAATGGATTCACATAGGCTATCATTGATTGTGTCGGCCTTCGCTTAGTAGTATTTCATTACAACGAGCGAATTGACTAATACATTTACTTATAAAAACCACAAAAATGGGTAGCAACACGACCCGGATAGGTGGTATAATCATCACCTGATGATGATACCTCGTATTGCCATTTTTTGATATTTGGCTTGTATAAATAATTCTATCAGTCAACACGCTCGTTGATAGGCTAAAATTCTATCATTCCTCCAGCGATTCTCTACGGCATGTATGCCCTGTCGGTACCAGTCCTCGCTCTGGTCATGGAGCCAGGTTTTCATTTTCAATCGCCTTCTGCTTCACTCACCCTCCATACCCAACAACCAACTGTACTCCTATCGACTGCAGATGTTCCATAGGCTTTGTGCAAACATTTATGAATATTCCCTACGGTTCTTTTCTCTACCCTCAGAAATTCAATCATAGTTAGTTTTCTGTAGCGTTTACCACGGTCAGATTCCAATTTGAAAGCTTCCTACAGCTATCCATCTATCTATCAACAGCTATCTACTATGCTACCCGTCAAAGAATTCGAACCAACATTTCTGAATTACTAGCATTGGTTTTGACTGGAAAAAGAAATGCGGGGAACTACTTTTTGGCCAACCCTTGTACAATGACATAAAAAACTCGCTTCGCTTTGGCAAGAATAAACAAAACGTTGAATTATATGCTGTGTTTCTATAAATGATATAGAATTATGGATAGAATTTGCATTATATAGTTACTAAAATTATTAAATATATTCTGTAAACACATCATCTAGACTCATTAATTAAAAACAAAAATCCGTGAACGCGTCGTACCTGTAGAAAATCGAAAGTTTTAGTGCATACGTAACTGAGAGTTTATGAGCAGTATTTCCCTCATATGGATGATGCACTCAGCTAGCGCCTAGTTATAAATCCAACGCTGGTGGTATCATGCAGCTGACAGAAGATTCAGAAATCCATGCATAAAAACTGAAGATGATACTTTCAGCGGAATTATCCAGCATCTTCAGAAAAGGAGGAGATACCGAGGGATGGAAGTTAAAACATTCAGCTGTGTTCTGTGGAGAATCACTTCAGCTATACTTCACGGATATTCCCCGATAAATCGTTCTCATGACAATTGGTTGTAATCCTTTTATAGGAAAGCACGTCGATGTGATTGGAATAAATCGGTAGCTAATCGCAGTAGAGGACGCATTATGCGCTCAGTCAAGCGAGGGCTGTTCTTGGAACAAAAACACGCTAATAAATTGAAAGATTTGGAAACGGATTAATTCTTTATCGAGAAAGATAATTATTTCTTCTTTCGCCAATTTACGTGGATTTTCTCACGCAAAGCTTAATTAATTAGAAGTTTACTCAACTAGCAACTCAACTCAAGTTTAGCAACTCGCCTGCGAATTCACTCGCTACCAGTAAATTCGCTCTGTGTAATAAAATTGCTAGTAAGCTCGCTGCTCGCTCTGCTAATAGGAGTAAAGTTGAAGACTGAGCTACTTTACACGCTATTGCATTTACTCTCTCTCTCTCCAGTAAAATCGCTTATGCAATACACTTAGCGAGTGAAATCGCTTCGTAGTTATTACAGTGGATAAATTGACGCTCGCGCGCTAGTTTATTGGTCGGCGAACAGTTAGTAAACTCGCCCAGAGTAATTAAGCCTACAAGTATTCGTAGCTTTAATATTCATATGAGTACTTCCTTTGAAACCGCGCTAATTTCTCGTTCAGTCATTCGTGAGATACGTAAGAAAATCCTAATTCGTAACATTCTTCGTGACGTCATCTTCAGCACCACCCTCTAAACTGTCACAATACTCATCTATAAATTCCTACAATTGCATACATATTTCTCTACATCCTTTTTATACCTTCTCTTTCGCTCATTAATCTACGTAGATGTATTCTCTTCAGTATCTCACTCACCATATTTACCCGGCATTTTCTCAGCCTCTTCTCCCTATAGAACCTCCCTTTCATACTCTCATCTTTATCATTTTAGTCATTATGTTTACATTCATCCTTCCTATACGTTCAAACCATCGTTAAATCACCAGCAGGGGATGGTCGGTGGTTTCCCTTAAGCCCGGTACACACGAGCGTTTTTCTGCCGTAAGACGCCGCAGCTTTTTACCAAGTCAGTTCACTTGCACGTTTTTTAACGCGCGGTACCGCAAGCACATGCGAACCGCCCAATTTAAACAAATGTATTCCCGACCTGTGCGGCGCCGCAGAGCATAAAAACACGTGTGTACCGGGCCTTAAATCTCCAAAAATTTTAATAGACGCGCTTGGCTGGATAGATGGCAACATTGTTTACTTGTTTATGGAGAAACAAACACACATTTTTATACTTCTGATTCTCGCGTTTTAGTCACTCATACTTCTCGTATGATTAATTACAACAGCATTCGGTTTATTTCACAAGCTTTGAAATTCCGACAGAACATCAAGATTATTTTGTAGGATTGGTAATTGTAATCGTAAGTGACCTACGGAAGTGAAAACAAGATTTCCGATGCTGCATTATCTACATGTACGAGTTGCTTTGAAAATCCCCGCATTTGAACTTTCCGACTAGGCTCAGCACTTAATAAGCGAAGCGAAATAGTGAGAAACGTACTTCGATTTTCATAATTTTTCGCGGAGCGCTCGCTGACCTTCCGCGGAACGTTGGTGTTACGAGGAAAAAAGTTGGGGAAACATCGCGAGTTCGAATAATATGTGCATTAGCGCGAAAAGATCTCGAAGAAACGAACCGTGGCATCGAATCTGTTTTCGGAGAAAACTTTTGATTTATCTTTGAATCGTTTGAGCAATGCTTCCGAGTTAGTTAAGTTTTTTTCGAATTGTTTAATGATATTTTCGAGTGTTCTGCACTCTTACTGTACGTACAAAGTGCCTTTTATTACTGCCATACTTCATTCATAAACGATTTCCTACATACGGTAACCATTCAGTGGCCTTCAAGAATGAGCATGTCAAGAATTAGATGTATTACAGACAGAAAGGATTCCGAATGGCGTGCGTCCTTACCAGCGAATACAGTAAATTAGGTTTCAATTTCGACAGACTCATTAGAGTCAGCGATTAGAAAAAGGGACGGTTACTTTTCCTACCACCGAAGATAAAATGAAGTAACATTTCACATACCCTTGCAGAATTGTTAGAAACATGTTGTTTCGCATATAATACATAACTTTAGAGAACAGTTCGCGGTGAATGCTTTCATATCCTGTTCCCGTCAGAGAAAATTCCGTTAGAAAATTTTATAGTAGAACTCTTAAGTCTAGTAATTCACTGAGGAATTTCCGCAGGAATTCATTAGTTGTTAAATAAGTTATCAAAAAATTGCGACTAACCAGTTTACCGCAAAAGGACATCAAAATTATTCTCTCATTAATGTTCTAAGACGTGGATTATGGAGGAAATACGTTTACAGCAAAAAAAGATCGATGGGAAGGCATTCGTTTGCGTGCGAGACGTTTGATTTCCGGCTCTCATTTGCTAATCGAGATGATTGATGTCGAGAGGAAGTTCCAAAAACATCTAATTCTGATGACTGAAGTAAGGGAGTAGTGATTCCTTTGAAAAGACATTTTCGCAATATTTATTGAACATCCAGAATTTCAGACATTCAACGGAATATTTTCATAAAATAACGTGTTGGAAATATTATGAGTTGATCATATTTCATTATGCTTTGTGATATTATTGGATACTATCCAAATGAGTAAAATATTACACGGATAAGTGATTTATGTGAAGATTTTAATTTCGATATTTTCGCCCCCTAAATATTAAATTGCTAAAGGAGTAAATAAACTATTTCTTTTAAAGTTTAATTTAAAGTAACTCAATCGAAGGAATCCGAGAACTTCGTCGTTACAATCTGAAACATATAAAATATAGGATGAATGACGCATTTTTGTAATAATCGCTGAGTGAGAAGACATCGCAGGAAAAATATTCATTGTAGTCTTAGGCGCTAAACGACGCATATCTGTTCATATTTAAGTATTTTAGAAAAGTTAACATTTAAGTATTTTATCCTCGCAAATTGAAGAGTGGAAAAGTATAGACGAAATCAATGGGGCATGGAATATTCTGATGGTGAAGAGTGTATTACGCCCTCATTCAGGCATCAAATGAAGATGGTTGTGTAAAATAAAAAACGTGAAAGTACCGACGATGGAGGGAGAGGAAAGGTTTAAATTAAAGAAAAGGAAAGTAGGGAGAAGGAGAGGGACTGATTGCTGAAGAAAGTAATTGGAGGAAGTACGTATGGCAAAAGTTATTGGATAATATGAAGGAGATGCAGTAACCGAGGAAAGGCGCTAAGAGTGTAGCGAATGGTGGACAACTCAGAGATGCAAGTCTTCCACTGTGATCATCACTTTTGTTCATCATAATTATTGATTATCTAATTGGCGCGAAATATTCCCATTTTACGAATAAGGCGCAATCCTTGGATAATTTACTCAATTATTAGCTCACTGAGATGTAATTGAGCGTATTTCTGATCACATTTATGAGTTCCATAAGTATCCACCCTTGAGGTATTATTATTTGCAATTAATATGTGCGATAATGTCATCAAAAATATCTCGATGTAAATACTACTTATATCCCAAGATTCTACAGCTCTATTTGAACCCATCTATATAGGAATTAAATAACAACATTGAGAACATAACTTCTGATATGGTACAGCTCCCCAACTGCAGGACCAGAACACACCTAACGTTCAAAGAGGCTAAAAGTTATTCGATCGTAATATGCAATCCGACAACCTATACACCAAAAAAATAACAAGCATGCTCCTTTCTGTAGTATCATTCATTGATATCGGAGTTATAGTTATTAGATGAACATACATACAAATGCCATACATTTAATTTATTTACGTGGAATTTTACAAAGTTTTTTTACTTCTTCTTTCATAAAATAAGACAGGTAGGTAAAGATTTCGTAGATAAATACAGGGAAAGTTCTAGGTAGTGAGATAATAACCACTTCCTGGAAAATATTCTATACACCAGTAGTAATAGCTATTTTTATAATGTTATTAAAGGAGGAACGTATCTAAAAACAAGATCAGTATATTAAAGGATTGCAATGGGGAGAATATGCGATACTGAAAAAGCAGAGGAATTAAGGAAATGTTTAGCAAGCATCTGTCCAAAAGGATGCCTCAGACCAGAGTTGGGAAATTTGCAGGAATCTGCGGTCTTATTTAATTCTTGAAACAGATTCGCTTATTTAAATAATAGTTTACTAAGTCAATTGGAAATGAAATAAGAAATATTCCAGTAAGGTAGGGTGACCTCAACGTCAGTTCTTACTATCTCTATTCCATAAAATGAACAATATTCACTACCTTTGCACGAAGGTAATCATCTCCAAATTCAAAAGCTTATAGTTGAAAATTACTAGAAACGCTTCCATTTTTCTGTACAAGGCCATGAACGCACTCCTATTGAATGTTCATAATTTCTACACAAATCCGTGTTTTAGAACGTATCCGTAGAATTGTTTCACAGAAACAAATAACAACTGGTACCGAAAAAATCTTACGCTATGAACTTTCGAATCTTGAACTTATTCCACCATTATCTTACACCTTGTCCCTATTTTATCTTTCCTTTCCTCCCCCATTTCTTAAATGTTTGCGTTTCATCCCAACTTATACTGTGTATCACTTTTTTCTATCTGCCCCTAAGTATATTATAATTTTATACGATGAATAACTCAAGCAAAAGTCCACATGATTCATATAATTGGTTTCATTTTCATTGATGTAATTTTTAATTGTGCAATAATTATTTAAATTCTTTTCTTGTTCCTCTTTACCTTGCTTATAACTGTATTTGCTTTTTCCTTCCTAGTACTATTATTATTTCTTCCAATTTCTTTAATTTGCTTATCTAATCAATTCCTCACGTAAAGAGTACTGACTCAGTCCACTAATTCTTATTTATATCGAACATTTTTTTCTTTTTCAACTATTTCATTTCTGGTTTGTCTTAATGGGCGTAATTTTCGAGACCACAAATTTCCTGTTTTATCCTTTCTTTAAAGTTGGTGGTATATTTAACATTATTGCAATGGAATTAAACAAAGTCCCTAGTATTTTTAATTCCATTGCAATAATGCCAAGACTGGGAAGCAAAACTATTTAAATACGAGATATTTTTCAGAAAGTGACTGAAAGGTCGCAGAGACCAGAAAGACCGCATGTGACCAATAGATCGCAGGTTCCCCTCCTCTGATCTATACTCTAAATTCTATGATTTAGGGGACTTCAAGGACAGTTTATATTCCGAAGTTTGACTCCAACTCCGTACTGACTTTTATGTGACTGGACATTTCCGCCATTAATCATTTAAAATGACAGTCTTTCACGATAAATACAATTAAACTTATAATGTGTGAATAATATAATCATATTAATAATAAAACGTCTTTATTTAAGGGCGATAATGAGACTTATCAGCCTCTTCTAACATCTAACCCTTGGTTATTACAGATAGAATGAAAGAGGCACAGGGAGTTGAACTAAAGAAAGCAGAAAAAGAAAGAACTATTACGTAGGTTTAAAAAAACCTAAGTCTGCACTTAGAGAAAAATTTAAACCCAACAGGAAAACACTTACATGGAGGAGAGCGTAAAAAACCTACTGACAGTAGCAGCTAAAATTTAAAAGAAGGGAAAATAAGCAAATAGATATTGTCAACAAGATACCTGGAGAAAGTAGACAAAAATGCATGATCTTTACAAATAATTCAGATAAGAACGGATGTTGGATTTGAAATTATAAGTAAACAATATAATATAATTAAACAGAGAAATAAAAGAATAAGAATATTTAGAATAAAGAAATATTATTGAAATGAAATATTGGAATAATAGAAAAGTAATAAATAATAAACTAAAAAAATACAAAAATTTACATAAACAGTTCAAATCAATTGGTTCAATCAATTGGTAACGTCAATTTCTCAATGTAAATTAATAAAAAATAATAATAAAGGAAATAGAGTAGTTAAATTAATACAGTAATTAAATTAATAGAAAAAATAATTCTACCAATGGTAATGTCAACTTCTCAATCAAGTTATATAAACAACGTTGTGAGGTGATGAATTACAAATTGGAACACTTTATTCAATGGCAGTGAATGCAGTATTCTAAAGTAGACTGAGAACTCTCCTGGAAGCGATAGAGATTAGGAAATCGAGAGGGATGAAAAAAAAAAGTTGGATGGAAAGAAAATGTCGAAGAGCAGAAAGAAGCGAATCAAGAGAGTCAAGTTATAAATGAGATAGGAAAGTGAAAGTTATGAAAGTGTGAATGAAGGAAAAGGGTTAGGAAAGAAGGGGAGAGAAAGGAAAAAATAGGTGAATGTTATTCATATTGGATGGGTAACTAGAGAGGGTAGTTGAATGCAGCGATAAGGCTTAGATAATAGACTCAGAGGCAACAAAATTGCGACCTTCTGATACCGGTTTTTAGTATGAGCTATAAGTCATACAGCTAAGAAATCAAAGAAACAGAAGGGATCGAACCCGGACGATGCTTTTCCATTAGCTATTTCAAATTCTATTTTATCGTTTTGCTCAGAAGAGAAGAATAAGTATTCTACGTCCGGGCTGGCTCTTTTAAATCCGTTTATTGCAGTAACTTTCCTTTAAATTTTATCTTGTTTTCCTTTCGCTTAATTTTAAATTCTTTTTAATCTTACTATTCGTATAGAGCACCCTCGTATTAATTCACTTTGATTTGCTGATTTTACTTCAGAAAAACCACTCTTACTAAAATATTCGTCGCTAAAAAGTCACTATAATTTTACACTATTATTTTCATTTAATCATTATTTCGACACGCGAGAAACTGGTTTTCGTATGTGATCCCTGCTTTAAGAACCTCATCTAGTGTTTTATACGCATCGGACATGAATTGACATTATGGATCATGGTGAACTTTCAATTTCAGTTATTGTCAGGAGAGTATTCGAGTATCTCGAGCACAAGGAATTTTGGGAATAGTTTTTGGAAACTTCTAGAAAAACTTTGTTTTTAAAAAGTACCACAAGTGAAAAAGCTAAGATAAAGAAAGCAAGCGATACGCAAATGTTCTCAGACGCAGGTTGGGAATCCTTAGAAGATTAGATGGAATATCTTGATAAATTTAGAAAAAGTACATTTGCGGAAGACGTATTATGCGACCCCCCTGCTAATTTGGCCGATCCGACAATGAGCGTAAAATCAGAAAAATAGATGCGAGGATAAGTCGTTTTAGGGACACATTCTTTCCGCGAATGGTAAGAGACGAGAAAAAGCTGAAGAGGTAGCTCGAACGCTTGTTGCGTACACCCCTTGACACACGCAAAAGGCGGCTTGCAAGGTATTTATATAAATGAGATGTAGATGCATGTGTAAACAACAAGATAATCCTAACAGGTTTCTCTTTTTATCAAGACTATGCAAGAAACAAAAATTTCTCGAATGATTTAATCGGGATCTGATTAAAGGGAAATGTATATTTCATAATTTTCAAACAGGTAAAACGAGCTCTTTTTGGGTAACCCTTCACTAGAAATGGAGTACCCAAGGTGAAGTAGAAGCGAAAAGAAAGCTCTGCATTTTTCTCAGAAATGCGGCGTGGGCTCGTTCACGAAAGAAATCCAAACAAGAGATTCCAACGAACGAACTTCCGTTGAAGTCTCCGGAAGTAGATCATTTGGCCAAGCAAAGCTCTCCTCCATTTTCAATGAAAAGATGACTAATTCTCAGAAACGTTTTCGGAAATAGTAATCGATGAAAGTGGAATTCGTCGAAATCGTTGATCGAAAGATTCTTGGATTTTTCCTTCGGGAAAGCATGAGGCAGTTGGAATTCCAGACGAAACCAATTCAGGAATTCCCACAGCCGAGCAGTATCATGAGAAAAGTGACGGCGAGCGAGCGCGTGATGCTCTTCATTTGAAGCCTTCTAAGGCCGAGCAGCATTTTCAGGACCGAAAACACGCCGAGATGAACGCTGCCGAAGAAATTGCGAGACGCTGTCGCGAAGCATCCGGGAATAAATGGGGCAGTGTGCTTTTTCTTTTCGCCTTCGGAGTTGCTATGGAAAATGGTCACGTGGAAACATCTTCATTCAGTTGTGTAAATTAGACGTGTGTGCCAGGCGTTCCGTTTCTACCTCCTCCTACTGGCAGAAGTCGCATATTGAGAAAGCAACGTATATATAGAAGTTAGCTGAGATAATGACTGAACAATTTTAATAAACAACTGATCTACTGTTGCGCATATAAATTTACATTAATGCCGTATTTTCCGGCGCGCGTTACCTGTATTGAAACTTTAAAATAAATATAATAGTAATAAAACGTGCTATGCGATGGAAATGAGATCCACAATGGTAATTTAAAATTGAGAGGGAATAACGTTTACTAAAAAAGATGAGGAGTGGGGTATTTTGCCCTTATTTTCCTCACTGAGCCAGAAAGTTATCAGTGGAAAACGCAAGTGCTACACAACGACCGTGTGAATGACTCTTTTCATAACATTCAATGCGGAGTGACAAAGATGAATTCAGTATATCTTTATATTCAGTGTTCAGTGTATCACTCTGCAATCTTTCTTATTATCCCCTCCATGAATAAGAGGGAGACCAGTAGATGATAGATACTCTTTCTCTCCCTGTGCCAAAAAATATTT
The DNA here is from genome assembly GCA_000376725.2 of Ladona fulva. Lineage (NCBI taxonomy): Eukaryota > Metazoa > Arthropoda > Insecta > Odonata > Libellulidae > Ladona > Ladona fulva. The sequence continues at coordinate 1,091,292 of KZ308746.1, forward strand.
CATCCATATTACAAAGTAAAGCAAAAATTTATTTTTACAAACGAAAATGACTAAATAGCGATGGCACCGTTTTATAAAAATTCAGCGCCATCTACAAGAGGCATACATTGGACTATTCCTTTGAGATTTTAACTCTATTCTATCAGTTCACGTAAATATCAACTTAATTTACAGGAGTTAATGCACGAAAAATGATCCGGCTTTTTAAACAGGAACACATTCCCCAACAAAATATTCACTTTCGACCGTTCTCACACAATTGAGTGCCATCCGTTGATGGAATAATTGATGATATGACAATATCAATATCATACAAATATACAGGGCTGAGAATCTATCCAGGAGGGCCCGGAAATGCAAACGTCTCTTGGACCCCTTCTAACAGCTATGTAGTTTACCTTCTGTGTAATACAAAATTACCCATGTAATAGGGGGCGCCATAAAACTGTAGGCCCGGATGCAAGGCATCTACGGAATCCTCATCTTGGCCAGCCTTAATGGGTAATAATAAGTATTTCGGGATAGCAGAATTATAAAAATACTTATTTTTCTTTCGTTTTCGTCACTCCTATTTTAAGATTCGTTCTAAGAAAGGTTCTTCTGTACTGTAAAGATACCGCAATGATATAGTATGCTCACTTAGTTCTCCATCCATGTTAAACCATCGCTTTTACTCACAGACATTTCATCGACTTTATCGACTATTCAAACAAAACAACAATGACAGAAACAGCAATAGTGAAACAATTGTTTGTTTCTTTTCCTATGGGCATAGAAAAAGAGAGAACTAGAGCGAGATTAGCAAGGCCACTAAGTGTGTGTCGAGGGCAAACGATGAGAAGGGGAAAAGGTCGGTCAAGGGAACGACGACCTTTGGATCAGATTGTTTCACGGATCTAAGGATCTGACGGAAACGAATATCTCTGAGGAAAGGTTGCGAGAAAACGCAATCCAAAAAGAGATTTCTTCTAATATCCAGCCAGGAATATTGACGTTCTTATCATTCCCTTTTTCGGTGATTACCTACGATTGGTAGGTCCCCAGTCAAGCACGATGGAACTTACTTTAAATTGAATTGTAAGCCTGTGATGGTTGAATATATTTCTTACTTACTAGAGATACAGAAATGTCCGTTGGAAGGCCAGTGAAAAGAATTTCGAATGAGATGGCAAACATATGATACATGAAAGACAACTTGCCAATATAAAAGTCTGAATTCACCGTTAATTAAAATGATGTTCTATTTTTCAATTCTCTACAAAAAATCTCTTCTTATCTCTCAAAATCTCTTCTAATTATTCGAACCTGAATTCGCAAAGTACATAAATACATTTATGAAAAAATTCATCAGTTCGGGTACACAATCGCGTTGGTCACTGAGACGGGTCATAGAAAGAAAAGAAAGTTTTTCAAAAGTTTCGTGCATTAGATCTAAATCTCGCAAATTGGAATCTAAAACAATACGCCATGTATCTTGCATATGCCAGGAAGATCCTTCCTTGAAATCCTCCTGAAAATTCCTTTCGTTCGGACTTGCCTCGATTTCGTTGGCCAATCATTTCTAATTTAATTATATAAAATAAACTAAGGCTACTTTAGATAAGAACGTTTATATTTGCCATTTCGAATTACCTAATGTCAAACTCGAGATTATTAGTTGTATATTGTTAGCGCCGCCTTACTTTCCATGTAACACAGGTCAAATGAGCGAAATTCGGTTGAAATGGACTGATTCTAGCAGAAACCTTCGATCAATATAGATTTGCGAGCAGAGAGGCAGAGAAAATACAGGAAATGTATATCATCATATTGTTACGGCGATTCTTCGAAAATATACGTTCTCCATTGGCATGGCTGTTTAATCAGCCGCTAATGCACGGGGCGGATTTAAGCTATTAGAGGCCCTCGGCACAAGATGAGGCCCACACTAAGAATTATGGGTAAAAGTTCCAACTTTTTCATAAAATTCACAAAAATACATCCAATAAACATCTCAGTCGCCTAGAACAAGAGTTGACTTGTTTATTTATTCAAGTTTTGAATACACAGCCTTTCCATAATTTACAAATCGGACTCCCTCTTTCTCAAAGTGGCATAAACAATTCAACATGCCACGAGGATATTCTAATAGCATTCTTTCTTTAGGCAATAAACCAGAACAATTTGCTATTGAGAATTTATCAGCACATTCTTATTGAAAGAGGAGTCTACCGTATAATTATAAATTCGTCCCTGCGCCAATGTCTTTTCCATCAGCTAATCAATGTGTTCAAGATCGTCTGGAGTTGTTTGGCGCGCTTAGAGGGATCAAATAATAATAAAAGACGCAGCAATGAGTGGAAAGCGATGGTCCGTGTCTCGGTGGGTAGCGTGGAGGGAGAATGACGTCAACAGGATCCGGCTGAAAATCCGGGAGTTGCAGAGAGGTCGCTTGGGGAGGGGGTATAGTGAGGTATGGCATTCACTACGATCCCACCGTTGTCAGATTACTCCGTACGCACTACGATTTGCTGACATCGAGTCATTGCTCGATTATCGCAATTCCTCTCTTTTCCGACGACGGCAACAGTCAACTCTTAATTTAATTCGTCGCGCAGTTGAAATCTCGTCGGATTCCGATCTGTCGACCCTTGTTTACTGTTGATAAACATAAATGAACTTATGGGTATTGCCACGTGAATCCCATACAAGTATGCGAGAACCTGAATTTTGCACGGTCTGGTCGTTATCCATCGAATTTAACCAATAAAAAGCTAAAGGTGAGAGTATGGTGACCGATTGTAATTAAAAATTTTAAATTCCCCGTCAGCAGGCGCTTGTTTAGAATTTGCATGCTAATTACGTTTAATTTTCATTTCGTAAACAAAACCATCGATTCCGGCGTTTCCCAACATTCGTGGTTTCAAGTTCTACTTTCCATCTCCTCGAACAGCCAAATCCCGTCAAGGGTGGAAAAATCTGTTTTTCTGATTGTCGTAATTTTTAGTTGTATATTAGTTTTTTATACATTTTGCTCGCGATCGAGCAAAATGTATAAAAAATGAATAACTAAAACGAATAAATTGATTTCGACCAGCTTGAGTCCCATCAAATAGGCTCCTATCAAGTCCTGCCAGTGGTACGTATCCCACTGGTTGGGAAACTGATCTAAACGACAGAGAAGTTGAGTGCATTTCGTGGTGGTCACATTCCGGAACGTCTTCGAGGACTCGAGAGGCATATCTTTTTACAGATAAGTTCGCTCTCGTGCGACAAGAACGCGACCTGGGCCAGCCAGAAGAGAAACCTTCTGGAAAAAAAGGATCTTCGTGTGAATTTTCACGAGTCCAATAACAAAATTCGATCACGCTAAATTTTCCGAAAAAAAAACGAATCTTACCACTTTAAACCTGAATTGCATGTCCACGTTGCGGATGCGCAAACGGCAACGTAAAAAACATAGAATTAATTACGAATCAAAATTTTATTCTCAATGATTTTACAAAATTTGATCCCCGGAATTCCTACCGACGAAGTAGATTCATAATCAAATAACTTGAATCGATATCAGAATCGAGAGGAATCCAATCATCATATTATTAAAGGAAGAACATAAATTACTCGAAGACTTAGATTAATCAAAGATCTACAACAATCGAAGTCCTACATTCTTGCCAAATCAGAATAAATCAACCGTGAAAGGCTTACGCATTCCGAATAGGAACTACGATAAAACATTGGAATATCATTATATTGAACATTAGCGTTTCAGAAATATCCGGAAAATTTCCATTTTCCTCCACAAAAATTATTTTTAATGTCATTGCCACACACGGCACAGGTTGATGGTGTTTTATTGTCAATCGAATGACGATGGATTGTCGAACCACGTCTTCGTTTGCTCAAAGAATTGCGATATATTTTGAAACTACTTTTCTTTCTCGGTAATTATTCAGGAACTTATTACAACCCACGTTTGATCATTAACACCAGTCCTTTTCTTGCTTTTAGGAAGAATACGTAGAGAATATTGGAAAATAGTTATCCTGGGATAGTTCTCTACCTCCCTCCGGTAACCATCGAAAATAGTAGTAGTAGTATTGTTAAAAGTGCTTCGACAGCTTGGGTCATTTCGCACATGGTCTCCCACCGGGAATCGAACCCGGGACCGCTTTCACCGAAGTCGAACGCGTTGCCCACTTGGCTAGCCGGGAGCCCCCATCGAAAATAATTTCAAAATATCTACCAAATAGGAAAACTTTTATGAATGTTTGCGATGACAACCATTCAAATTTATACGACAAACTAACTCCGCTCATCAGCAATTATTTTACGACGATCGTGCAATATTGAAATTGGAACAATCAAGCAATGATACTGAAACAACCAGCATTTTCCCCTAATATTTCGAATGATCCATTACCATATCGATAATGAGAGACAAAATTCGTCATTCGTCCACACGATTCGTTTTCTGCTAAATTATTAAGGAATGCTATCAAATGCGTGGGCATTGAGTTGCAGCAAAGGAGAGTCGTCTAAAAGTGCTCGCATTGATGGCAGGATTTTTTTACGTTTTCTAATTGCCAAGGCACGTCTGGATATCTCGAGAGGACTACTGTAATTCCTAAAATACAAATAGGAATTAGAGGAAAACACATCAGAGTCATTCCTAATATATTAGGCCTAATTATATTTGTCTACCATTAAAACCCCCGAGAGCCATAATAGGCCGCTGAATTACACCGATTTCGAGGATAGATATGCACAAATTACATAAATATTTTCTCTTACATATAAATTAATATTTTTCATATGTTAATACTAGAAAGATTATTTTGTTGCCATTTTACCTTTCATTAACGCAATAAAATTGCACCGCGATTTAGATTTGCCAATGGCTCGAAAATATTAGCTAAAGAATCGTTGGCATTAAATTGATACTCATCCGATAATGTAGTTATGCATGTCTTTAATTGAATTCAATTTTAGTCATATTTTCGAAGTGTCAGAAAAATATAAAGCGCTCAAAAGTGACTGAGCTTAGTTGTTTTCAGGTTATCCGACAAAACCGTGTGCATGAAGCGTAAAACTACCTTGCTTCAATTCTTAGCATATTTGGTGAGTTACATTCACCTGGATGTCTCTGGATATTTGGAAAATTTTCTCTATCTTTCTGGAACTCATTAATCTCGTCGGCGCCCCCGCAACTCTTTCCCGATTAAAATGATTGAGTGTGAATGAGGTTGAGGTCACTTCCCGATCGACGCGTCTTCATAAAATATTATTCGTATGAAATATATCACTTTCTGGGAGTTAACTTTAGTCCAATTACTCTTAGGGTTGCCCCCTTACGAATTTTGTTCATTCCGGGAATTTAATAATTTATACAAAGAAATTCCCAGATATGACTTTCTTCGTCACTAAATATACGGCAGAAACAATGCATACAAACAGTCTATAATAACAAATGTGGATTTTCTATAAATTTAAGCAGCAATTCAATCATAACTTTACGTAAAAACTGATACTTTTACATAATACCCGTAATATGATGAACGAATCGGCTTCACATTTAGGAAGAATCTCGCCGGAAGTGATTTCACATGTATGCCCAAATCCAGGAGTCTCCCGGAAATCCGGTGGAGGAGCTAATTACATTGTTGGTCAATTTCTCACATGAATTCATCACGTACTAATTTAAGATGAGTCACGTAGTCAAAATAAGAAATGGCTTGCTTTTAACCATGTGGTTATTTATAAACATTGTTGGGGAATTTTACTGATGCAAACAACCTCAAAAGAATTTTTTGTAGCGAAATTTTGATAAATCTTCATCTTTAAGTTATGCTAAAATCAGTTCCTTTAGCTTTACTTTATCAGAATATTCTCCACAAATTCGTTATTATAACAGAGGAGAGAGGATAAAATGTATGGGTAGAAGATGAATCACAGTAGAATGTGAAGTTGAGCTTAATTTGCGATTCACCACATTAAAGTTCGCAGAATGCCATTTTTTGCTCGAAAAAAGCATCTAAAACAAGTGAAAATATTAACATAATGTGAAATGAAAGAACATTTCCAATAAATTACCTTATATGAAGCCGAGAATAATACAAAAGTAATCTTTCTATTCTATTAATTGCATAGCCATTTTTAGAAATTATCAAGAATCTATTGAGAAGGAAAAGAAAGATACAATTATGAAAAATAAAAACTTCGTAAACTTTTTATTTTTTATAATCTTTAGAATGTCCTTCCACGAAGTACGGCCTTCCATGATAGAAAGATACAATGTGTGAACATGATGTTTTGTAATAAGATATAGACTAAGCCTTCGTTATAAGTTGATAACAATTAAAAGATAATTTTTATTAATTTTAACGTTAGTTAATCTTCCTTTAAATTTACTTTCAGTGTTTTTTTGGCAATTAATCCATGGAGAATCTCGCATTCCCGAAGAGCCTGTAGAGGTGAGTCACTGGTTACAAAATATATTATTCTTTCAAAACAAAATTTACATCGTAGAATAGTTTTCTTCAATTTAGTCTGTCCTTATAGAGCAGGGTGGTCCAACCTTTTCGACTGGAAGGCCACGTTGGATATTTCATCAAACAGGCGGGCCAATGAAGATCACTCAAATTAGACTTCCATTCTCTCGTAGAGGTATTGCGTATACGCCCGCATACGTATTTCTGTTCAAATTTTTTGCGCCAACAATCTCAAACAAGTAAGCAAATACCTAATCATATCATTAAACTATGAACGCAAGAAGTTATTCATTACTCAAATGGAATTTCAGCCAAAACAAGGATAATCTTGACGTATAATTGTATACGTTTTTCGATATATATCGAAAAACTGTACACACAATTTTCGATATATGTACTCTTATTTTACTTGTGGATAAGAGTATCTGAGATTGTAACTTATTTGCCAAACTTCGACTGCCTGTCGCATGTTGGACAACTCTGTTCTAGGACATTGTTAAGCAACTGCAGTAGAACCCGTTTAGGGCGGAAACCTGCATAACGCGAATGGAAATCTATAGTTCTTCAACCTCTCATACGAACGAGTAGCATTAGAACTTATTAATTGCATAACGAAAATTTCTTGTTTACAGAAGTTTTTACCGTAGTATTGCTTCTCTTCTAAGATAATTTACCATCTCGAAGGAATGGACGTACGGTTAACCACAAAAAAAGAATACTCAGCTAGGAACTCTCTGGGAGCTGAAGAATCCTCGCATCATCACAAGCATTGAGTGAAATTGATGCTACTAAACTGTATGCAAAAATTAAACGGGAAAAATACCTTCGTGAAAAAGCTGTGGAGCTCTCATTCTCTCTTCTAAACGAATGAGGAAACTGATAAAGAAAACGAAACAAATATGAAATTGGACACTTCGTTCGACTATATTTGATCAACATTTTACATGTTTATAATAAAATTTTAGATTTTCTTAGAATCTTTCGTGTTCTTTTTCTATTATATTGTATAATTTAAAAGTTTATTTGGTAACCATTAACCATTTAAATTTATTCCGCCTGTGCGCCGCTTGTATAGGAATTTGATTGCATTCCAACGACTTAACTATATCCATTGCATTACCTCTATATTATATAGTGTAGTTTCATTTCTTTAAACAAACACTGCTATTGTTAATGCAAAGCCGAAATGCCTACGAAAGCAGCTTGTAAGGGTATACGACAGTGATTCCCAAAGTGGGCGATATCGCCCCCCTAGGAGCGCTGGTCTAATTTAGGGGGGCGCTAGACGAAAAAGAATTTCATCTTATTGCCTATCATCTTTCTTCTTCAATAGAACTTTACTGAATTTATAGCATCAATACAACATCAGAAAATTGGCATACAGCAATCTGGTGGATATTTTTCAGTGTTTAATTTCCTTTTTATCTTTCATCAGCTATGGCCATACAGACATTAATTTTCATAGATTTTCATATTTGGGGGGCGGTGGTATGGATCCAAGGGGGCGGTAACATGAAAAAGTTTGGGAAACACTGGTATACGATCTCTCACCTTACACAGGTTTTACTATATAAATATTTACTATAGCAAACATATTATTCAAATTCATTAAAATGAGATACTTCTTAAAATGATATAAAAATATCTATCACACGTAATTTAGAACTTACAATACTTCGTCATTGCATAGCACTGCCAACAAACTTCTTATTTGGTGCCTTAGTTATTGTAGTTGTCTTAGAGACTTTACAAGTAAATTAAAAAAATATTTTGTTGCCTTAAAAATGAATGTTCAGGATCATTAAGAAAAACTCATAGTGACATTTTGTTAACTATCATCAACAACTGATGTGTATCATAAACCCTAACTGAAGCGGCTACTTTTGGTAATGTTAATAGTTTTGGGCTGTTTTTCAGTTTAGTTCCTTGTCAGTTTTGTCGGTTACCTCCGAAAGGGGGCCCAAGAGCAAATTTCGATAGGGCTCCGTTCTCAGCTTCTTCTGCACGTACGACAAGTAATTCGAAAAAACAAAATTTCTTGCGCGTATACAATTCACCTTCTACGAAATAACAAAGTTACTTTCTAAAAATGGTAAAAATGGGACCCACTCAAACTTGGGGACCGAATTCTAAGCATCCACGGAACCCCCTATAGGACGACCCTGGTTATGTATGATATATTATTATGAGGATTATTTTAAATTTTATCAATTTAAATTTTATTTATAGTCTGAGATTAAAAATGTCTTACTTCATTTAAACCTCAAAACACACCAGATATAAATAACTTAATCGGCAAATGACTATATTATCGAACCTAAAATACATTATTGTAAAGCAGTTTTCTCAGAGAAAGGTTACTTTAACCGTAACTTTTAAAGCTATGATTCAGTTTTCCCCATGCCCAGCGAACGTCCTTTTCGTAAGCTTTCATTAACGCTCTGTCCTTCATCTGTATGCCGGTAGGTTAAGGTAACTAAAGAACACGGTTCTCACGCACCGTGCTTTAACAAAGGATTATCGAATGGGATGCATACTATCAAGTAATTTATAACTTTTGTTACATCGCAAGCCTGTCTGGACGTTTTGGGACACCTACCACGGCAAATAGCATGCGTCTTACAGTCCCGTCTACGTGACTTCCAAAACTTGGGTGCGTCTTAGATTCGAGAATATAAGGGAATTAAAAGTAATCGACTTACAGACGTTAATGTAAAATTTTCAGGGAGGGTTGATGTGTTCTGATAATGAAATATAATATATTATTTTAAATACATTATGTTGTAAATCAAATTCGTCACTTTGAAACTCCATATTTTCAGATGAATGAAGAAGCTTTCCAGACCACAACACAATTACTAATTGAAGAGCACGGAGACTTGAAGTCAAATTCAACAGAGATTTCACTACTATCACACAATCATAGTCAAAGGTAAATACTTGACTCATACAAAAAATCTAATCCAAGTCTATTACATTGGTAAATTAGTCTGACTCCTACAGTTTTTCCAACTGTATCAATTATTTAGGCAATGGGTTTCGATTTTGAAGCTTTAAGATTCATAAATGTTTCAAGTTCTTTCTATTAAACAGGAGGTAAAACTAAATATGGCTTCTCCAGCCCACTGTGAGTGATCTTTGGACAAGGCTGGAGTGTCTGGAATGGAGGTTATAGAAAATATGTAGATAATAGCCATAAAAACGGTAGAGGGGGAAGGATATTGAATGTCCAACATTCTGGGAGACAAGAAGAAGAAAACCCTAAGGAACTATTTTCCTGAGTAACTAAAGATTTTTTGGAAAGAAGATCTTCAGGAGATTGATGTAAAGTTGAGACAGGAGACATAATGTGAACTGTAGGCAGCAGAAATTCAGTGGTAACAAAATTGATATCAGACTGGGCTGAAATAAAATATTTTATCAGAAAAGAAATGTTTATAAGAAAACATTTAGGAGTAAAGGAGAAAATATATGGTAAAAGATAAGATACAAACATTTGTGAAGAAGAAGAATAGGTTGGAATATGTGAAAGTGCAGAAGATGAATGAAAACAAAAATTTTCATCAGTTATTTACTTTTCAGAGAGATTATTGATGTATTAAAGGAAGCTTTACTTCAGTATTTATTTAGTTGTAAACTTTTCTTGTTGGATGTTCATGTTTGGTTAGATGGGTTTTTATTAGACTTTTAATGGAATGATACATCTTGGAGTGATCATTTTGAAGACCATAATTTTCATCACAATTTATCCTATTTTCTTCCTTTTCTCATAGTAGTAGTAATTTTAAAACTACTTCAAAAAGCTAAGGTCATTTCTCAGGTGAGGCCCCACTGAGAATCAAATATGAGACTGCTTTTGCCAAAGTCGAACGCATTACCCAAGTCCTGAATTTATTTGTTATGACCCCAAGCAAAATTCCACTTTACATCATTATTGGGATATCAAAAGGAACATGAAGATGACATACTAAAACATTGGCATAATAGTGGATAAAGATAAAATGAAGTTAAAGAGAGTGGTTGTAGACAGAAGATGATTGTGATTTGTGTATGAATGATTAGGAAAAATCTTTAAAGAGAGATAAGAAATTGGGTATAGATGGGGCTGTGAGAATGAAGAAATCATGACAGTTTGATTTTGGTGGTTCATACAAAGAAGACACTTTTAACACAGAACTATCATTTACAGACTCAGGGAAATGAGCAAAAATTCACTTTATTAATGCGGAAATGGAAAGAAAAATAGATATTGGATGTATCTCAAACCATTGGGATTGACCATTAATCACAATAGCATTGCAGGAGTGAAATAGATATGCATTTTAGACAACAAATAAAGCAAGTTGATAGAAATCCATTCTCATTTACATATTTTCACAAATGAAAGAATACAGCCTTGCACTATGGAAAACAGCAAGCAAATATATGTAACATATTATTGGTTTGTAGGCTTCAACCCTTATATTTGCAAAGTTGAGAATAGTTTTCTTCCTCTATTTGCAAATCCAATGCAGTTGAATTCATACCCTTAGAATATTTCTAAAGTAAGGAATAATATTTCTAAAGGAGGTAATTGGCTCCAGGCAATTTATTTATTAGATAACAAAGATTTCAAAACAAAAATTTCAGAATATACAAGACTGTTTTTAACTCAAAAAACCGTGGATTTTCTTATTATATATTGCAAATTGTACAACAAGTAAGATAATTAAGAAATTTAAATTGGTTTAATCAAACTGTACAGCAGATATGAATTAATGTCAACTTTTATAGTGCTGGAGACGTTTTAAAAAGCTTTGGAAAAACTGTAGCTCAGCATTTATTCCAAAGTATTTAAGACAACAGTAATTATGATATAACTTCTGAAATATAATGACACAGCAATGTTTGATGGAAACTTTGCAGATAACATTCTTTACTTTAATTGGACTAGCCAATTCCAAACTGAAAACCCAAAGGAAATTTCACTGAAAATTGAAGCAGGATGGGAGGATCCATGTCTGCTATCTGGAGATGGCTTCTACCCAAACTACACCTCTGCATGTCAACAGTATTACAGGTAAAGAACATCTCTCTATGTTTAACTTTATTTTCAAATTTATAATCCTCACACTAATTAACATTTTGTGGAACTTTGGCTATTATTATGACATTTTAGATGTCCTTTGTAGATTTTTACCTCTATTAATACTATTCATGTTGTTCTTTGGCTTATTGTAAAGGAGTGACAAATAATTAAATGAAATAAGTTCATAAGTCAATAAAAATTAGGAATATTCCTAGCCACATGACATTTTGTATTATACCATCCTTTCCTCATGTAAAAGTTAGCAATTTAGATATATTTGTTTTACTAAGAATAAATAAAGAAATTTTGTCTAATATCTTTGTTAGTCTTTCAAAGCTAATTCAATTAATTCCTAATTGGAATATTACATTAGCTTCAGATTAATAAATCACACAATATATTTCAGAACTATCAACTAATTAACATTTGAATTGGAAGTCAAAGGTTCCATATTATATTGAAAGGAGTTAATAAGATAGAAAAAACACCATAAATGGCTTTTATGCAGTAGTTTTATTTTTAGTATATATAAGAGATGAATCATGAAGACTTTTGCTGACTTTGCAATGAAGATTTTTTAAATCTTCATTTATCATGTTTATGGTAATCATAGTGTGGAATGAATACAGTAATAAATACTCTCATAGTGTGGAAGCTTGCAGTTTTTTCAACCTCATCATTGATTTAAAACAATTTTTTCTACTACACAGATGTGAAAATAACAAAGTAATATCTACTCACAAATGTGGCCAAAATGCAGCTTTTAGTACAAATGTGCAAGGCTGTGTGAGGGCCACTGAGGTAGCATGTGTGGAGCCACGGTGTCCATTGGATGGTCCAGGAATTAATGCTACTTTCATAACACCTGGAACACAGTGCAGGGCTTATCACATTTGCGGAAGAAATGGACTTAGAGGAGACTTTCTGTGTCCATTAGATTATCTTTTTGACCACACTTACAATGTAAGTATACATTTTTTGATTTCTAAATAGTTTGCAGAGAATAATGAAATTGTGAAAAAATGTTAAAAAAAATTGACTTCAAATTCAAGATTTTAAATATTCGAGGTCTAGAGGAGATAGCTGATTCAATTTATGGAATAAATAATTATTACTTATTGCAAGATCAGTATAATGCATGCTAGTAATAGGTGAATTCTGGACTGAACAATATGAAAGATTTACCTATTATTAGAGAATATTTTAGAATGACCTCAGTTTGATTTCAGGTTAGTATCTTCAGATGAAAAGTTTATGATGGTAAAAAATATGTATCACACATAATGGAGTATGAGAGCACCTTTAACTGTAAAATTTAAGAGAAAAACATCTTGTCAACCTGCATACAAGAGAGGAATCCTGAGACCCCAATTTAAAATTTATTAACAGAAAGTTCACTCATTCTAATAGACATAATATGTGAATTAGGGCTTAACAGATGCAAGCTGTGGCCACAGATTCCAACTATGCATGATAAATCAAGGTATCAATAAATCAAAAATGACCAACTTCCAAGTGTCTTAAGTTTTCATATACATTGCTGGAATATCTTATGTCTTTACATATACCAAATAACACTAACTTACAATATTCAAAGCAGATGGAAAAACATTGTATGATTTCTTTCGCCCTCATTACTTGAGGATATGCTTTTTTTCGAAAGTGAGAAAGACAGAAAGAAAACTTGATCCAATGGAGATAGCTTAGTGGCATACATAAAAACTATGGGAAAACCTAGGCTCATTTATGTATTCCTGTTCAAACAAGAAATTTTGGGAAGGTCTAACAATATATGACAATAAATGGCATACACAAATGGCTAGAGGAAATGTGACTTCAGAATTAAGGGAAAGTTAAGTAGGTTAGGAAAGGAGATGTGTAGTTATTTAATAAAGATATTGACAATGATATAGAAGGACCACCCTTTACCCTTTTCATAGTAAGTAATTATGCAACCACCTCAAACTCTTTTATTGGAGATGTCATATTGCAGCTAAATATAGATTGTCAATTAAGATAGATGTAGACAATAAAAATTGAGTTATTCTCTATATCACAAAAAAGTTCTACCATATGTAATCTGAAATCATGAAGAATTCCACAGTATCTAATTACACACAACTATCTGCAACTGATTAAATGGACTCTTGATTTGGACAGACTGCTTTTCTTCCACCTAACTGCCTTCAAGATTGTAATATTTAGGATCTCTATGGAAAGTCTTTGAGTGAAGAACTACTGTGCAGATAAAAGGAAATTAGCAAATTTACTCTGCAAGGGAGCATTAAACTGACCTGTAGATATTTCTTTTGATATGCTTTTTAAATATAAGACCTTATTTATTTTATCTTTTATTCTAGAAATGTGTGTCTTCACCACGCGTTTGTCATGAGCCTATATGCACTGGGAGAGTTGATGGAAGTTATCCAGATTCTTCAGAAAATTGCAAACGCTCCTTCTGCTGCAGAGGTGGTCACTTGACAGCTGTGATTCCTTGCCCTGAGGATCAACTATTTGGGCCACCATGCCTTCCATCCCATCTGGTTACCTGCCCTCTTCTCTCTTCAACTTCAGTATCCATTTTGATTGGAGGAAACAGGCCAGCTAAAATACTGATTCCAGCAAATTCTGGTCCTTGCAGTCATCTCAAAGATGGACTTCACCGCAACTTCTCTGGAGATGGTTGCCGACGTTACTTTCGCTGCCACAATGGAAAACTTGTTTCAAGGAACAGCTGCCCTCCCCAAACCTCTTTAGTGATTTTACCTTCTGGAAATGATACAGTAGCCAGCTGCATTGCTTCCTCTCTTCTCTTGTGTGTACCTCTTGGCAGTTCAATCACTTGTGGATCAATCCCTGGCACTAACTGTGGCAGTTATGTAGACTGTGAAGATGGTGAAAACAGCCAAGGAAAGGCTGTGCTTCTCGCTTGTCCTCAAGGACAAGCATTTAATGGCTACAACTGTGTGCCCACTCATGAAGCACCTTCTTGCAAGGAAGTAGTGCATAAACGGACCAAAGGCTCTCCCTGTGCAGGATTGCGTGATGGATACCACACGGATCCAGGTTCTCCATCATGTCGTGGTTACATTTATTGTGGAGGAGGACATAGTATCTCATACATATGTCCCAGAGGGTTTGCATTCAATGGGGAGCAGTGTGCCCCAGCTCAAGAAGTCAAGTGTAATTCTTCAGTGGTTGCAGAAAACAAGACATGTGCAGAAATGTGGTCTGGTTACGTGGCTGATAGAACATCAGGCTGTCACTCTTACTTTTTTTGTCAAGCAGGAGATCTCATTACCACTTTGACTTGTCCAGATGGGCAGATATTTGATGGCAGAAGATGTGTTTTGGGAGACAATTGTGCCCCCAAGAGTAATGAATGTGCATCATTACCAGATGGCTTTTATCCTGATCTATATTCTGGTTGCAGGACCTACTTTAAATGTACTAAAGGTTTTCAAAAAGAGAGCCAGACTTGTCCTGAAGGATCTGGGTTTGATGGAAAGTCTTGCACAGTGGCTGCATTGCTCTCATGTTCTTTTCAAACTGTTGCCTCTTCTTCAGTGCTTTATCGTTCTCCTTGTCAACATGGAAATGGTTTCTTTCAAGACATTGAATCAGGCTGTCACCGTTATTTCTATTGCATTGATGGAGAGAAGACCTGGTTGTCTTGCCAAGGAAATGATGTGTTTGATGGACAAGTTTGTGTACCAGCAGGAACTTACACCTGCCCTGCCATAACCCCATACACATGTCTTACACCACATTGCAACAAATCCTTAAGAATTGCACAAGTGTTGGCATCCATTTCTGGAAGGGTTTTATTTTTTAACTCTGTTCCAGAATCTAGTATAGAAAAGACTGCAGTTGCAAAGGAGAAATAAATTATGTGACATATGAATAATATATTCAAAAGACAGTGGTGAATTTTTTCATGAATTGTATGTGCCATACTTTTCCTAGATTATAGTTTATGAATGCTTACAGAGGTAAAACTGGTTCAATAAAACCAGTTACACCTAAGCAAGACATTGCAGAAGAAAATATCCAGCCAACCATAAAATGCAAAGTATTTTCTTTGGATGAAGATAATTTACATATTCAATGATTTTTACTGTTTATTAGGAAACTGTGGGTCTTTCTAACATTAATCTAATATGCCACAGTTTCTGCTCTCAAGAGTTTAAATTATATTTTATAGACAAATACTTAGTACTAAAACCAATGCTTAAAGACTATCCCAAATGTCTCATCTATGAAGGCTTACAGTTTGTTTAGGATAGTTCTACAATCAATTCATAATTCCAAACATGTTCTTGTTGAAGTTAGAATTTGATGCAATACATTCCCTAAGCAATAATGGAATAGAATATTCCTTATTTTTAAAGGAATTATATCCTCACAGCAAAGAAACAACAACAACACATATAACTGTCAACAGTTTAACCTTGAAGTACAAAATTTCAATAAAAATCCAATCTGCCAATATATGAGAGTTTAAAAAAAAATGCTTATGCTATTGACGAAGAGCATATCTTACAATTCAGTGTTAAGCAGGAATTGAAGAGGAAAAGTGCTGATTATCTACATACATGATAACTAATCTGACCAAGTTTCTGGTATGTAGCAGCTTGTAAAATATTCTCATAGTGTCATTCATCTTGGTTTAAAAAAACAAAGATGTAAGTTAAAAACATTAATTTACATCTTTCTTAACCTTTACATGAAAAAACACATAACTTTTGCGTGCACCACCATTGGGTCATGTGTGGTTCTTCTCACAGCCATCATGAACCACCCATAGTCGTGGCTATTTGGTCATGCAGCTGCTATATGTACCACCAGTGGCACATGACATCCATGTTTAAGGCATTGGCAGAGTGGGGTGCAGAGGGAGCCATCACCCCCCCCCTTTATAGTACTAGTGATTAGCCTAGGAACTGCTGAGAATCTTGAATTAAAATCAGACTGATATTTTTCCTCAATCTCTACGCATCCACTACATTTATCTTAACAAAGTAGCATTTAAAAATCAATTGGAGATGAGTTCATAAGAAAATTGTTTTACATTTCCCCACCCCTTGGCAAGTGCTGCACTCCTTGGAGAATTTCTAGATCTGCCTCTGGTTAGGGAAACAGTTTTCATTGACAAAAACCCCTCAATAGGAGTCTATTCTTTATATACACCCCCACAGAGGAAGATATAATCTCAGTTTTTGGTTTTTATAAAAAATATGTAAGAAGTTTTACCAAAATTTCGGAATTTTAACTACTTAGGCCATACAGCAAGTAATGGTTACATTGCAAATGTGTTAATAAAAAGTCTCTGGAATAAGTAATGGGTGATATTTGAGAAAACTCAAAAATCTACCTTCAACTTATACATTTGCAAAAAAAGTGAAAAACAGAAATTTAACATTAGCAAGCTCATTACTCAAACATGTAGAGTATTGCTTTCACGGATTGCTGAGAATTAATTCCACTCTCTAATCTAATGTGAGAATTACAGTTTGAAAATATGTAATACTGAAATTCAACAAAGGTATTCTTGCATAAAGGTAATTTCGGAAGTAAAGATAACTTCTGAACTTCTATCAGACAGAATTCTTGGGAATGGTAGACGGAGAGCACTGGGATATACTTGTTTATTGTGAGTCATTCACAGAAAAGTCCAAAAGATTTTAAAAACAGTATATAAATACAACTGATTATGGCAGAAAAAAGTTAATGAACAATTAATAATAATGAGCTACAAAATTTCATCAACATATTGAGAATGATCAGGGAAGATATGTTAGTGAATTCATAAATGGGAATAGCAGATTGAAAATGTTAAAAAACAATTAGTAGAGCTGAGTAGATTCAAGCAATAATTCCATAGGGATTTCCAACTTACCTAGTAAATACTTAGCTATTTTTTTGTATTTTATAATTTCTAAATGCTTTAAAGCTTAGTCATTCAAAAAACTTGAAACATATTGAAAAGGTTTCTGCATGACCTCATCTTGTTTGCTATACAATCAACCTTTTCATTGATTTGATTTCATATTTACACTTAAATTAGCATAAATCTGTGTACACAAAAATATGTATAATAAATAAAAGCATTTTACAAAAAAAGACAAAAAAGTTGCTTCCATAGTTTATAAATATTTAGCAGATCTATTGGAAGCTTAATAAACTCATGATATATGTAATTGAATTAAAAAATCCATCAAGAAAATCTTCGGAAAATAAATAAATTTATTTGTATGGAGTACATAAGAGTATTTCTACCAATGAGTAAAAACTTACATGGTAAATGATACAAATATGATGTTAAAATAATGATTCTCACCCTATTTACAGCATATGAATAATCAATGCTTTACATTGATTATTCTAGCCTTCTACCATGACTAATTTTTCTGCTCACCCTCATTTATTATTATAATTAGCTTTCCTATAAGGGGTGTGTGATTGTTAGCCAGCACTTACCCTTCTCAGTTATATCCCTTACTCTAGCTCTTATGTCTCATTTAAAATGCCTCAGCTCATAACCTGAAAGATTTTCATGGTTTGATCTTGAGTGTCACAAGAGTAAATATTCTTTCATTTATCATAAAGTTTAAAAGAGGAAATAAGCTACAAATGTTAAAATATATATTCAACCCCTTTCATGCTTGAAATTAGGGACACTGCCTGATTCACTTTTTTTTTAATATTGCCTGAACACACCTTGTAAAATGCCAACCATCATGGAGATTCTAAAATTAAATTCCAATATGTAATATTTATTTTATACAAATAAACTGTCGTTAAATAACCCTTTTCAATAGTAGGATTTTTATAAACAGCAAAATGTGAAGTGGAGAAATGATAACTACAAAAGCTGTCATGAAGTCATCATATAAAAGTCTGATTTTCTCAAGCCTTTTTTTAGTATTTTTCATACTATTGCAATTTTTTTGGAAGAACGGGATTTCAATATAAACAGAAATTAACTACACCTTATGGAAAAATTAGAGGAAGGAATGTCAAGATATGTTGACTGACAGCCTCTAATATCATAATTCATGAGGAGAATAATTGCAAAAAAGATAATTTCTCTTTGCTGTGTAAGATTTTGGCAATGTTCCTCCATCATATTTTTGAGAACACTTACCGGTGCAATCCAATTTTAGTGAAAAGGAGCACATGAAAACTTACCACAGAAGAATCAGCTATGAGAATAGTAGGCCATAGTTTGCGGCACATCCCATCATTCACTGTATAATCCAAATTCTACAGTTTTACCTAAAATGCCTTTAATCAAACATATTTTCCTTGCTGATGATATAAACAAAGTAAAATGAAATACGCAGTTTTATTTTTGGGAACTGACTGTAAAAACATGTCTTCAATCATCCCCTTGAAAATAAAATTTCTTAACGACCACACTAATTATTAATATCAAATTTAATTCATTATTCATATAATTGTGGTGGTGGAATGGTTAATATCAATCCCAAGGATCAGGGTTTGAGTCCCAGCTAATCCCACTTTTCTGGTTTAAGAAATGGTTGTTTTGATCAATGATGATAATTTTAATAGATGTAACTGGGCTATTCCTCTTTTCATTAAAGAAGTCATTATCATAATTCTACAAAATATGCCAATTAATCAAGTTAATTGAGGAAATTTAATTACACTCAGAATTTGAAATTAGTAACCTTACATCGTAATTGAGGAAAATAATTGTGAAGTCTCATAAACAAGTGGCTTAAAGTCAACCAGCAATCAACATTAATAACCAGAATGCTTATTGACATCATAATATCTAACAAAAAGGGTAAAAAAAATTAGAAAACCCACTACTTCAGTTCACAGATTTGTTGAGAAGATGAGATGATTTCAGCTGTTTTAAACAAAAACATTGAAGAAATATTGTCATTGCTCATCAAAACTCCAAGTAACTTCAAGTTGTAAATAATGCTTTATGATTATAGTAAGAATCCTGAATAGAATGGCTTTCTAACAGTATCTTTCTTGACGGTGAAGAGAGATTCTTTCAAAGGACACTTTTTTTAGATCGAAACTCCGCCAGTAACTGTAAGATGCAACATATCTAACTTTAGACAAAGATATGGCAAATTACAACTGCCATATTTATTCCACACACAAGAAAGAATTAAAATACTTCTGTATTTAAGGTATGAGTATCATCTTTGGGTTTGAATGAAGCTGAAAGGGAAGATTGCTTATTGAAGAGGAAGTAGCAGAAACAATGAAAAGAGGAAAAAGTAGAGGTTGGAAAAGAAAATAGCAGTAATTGCTTCCCAGAACACTCTCCATAATCTTTCCAATCACCTTTATATTCCCTTTCTCCCTTTCTCCATCTTCCTTCTCATGATGATGATGTTCATGTGCATAATGAAGTGGTGTTATCATTCCTTTTGTGAGGAAAAAATACTTCAAGTTCACCAACTTTTCATTTAAATGTGGAGAATTTCCACAAAATTATAGTCACTGAAGCCAATTATCCACAGAAAGTCTGCATAATGTCAAACACAAATTACTTCCTTACCCAATCATCATTTCATACTGATAATGTCAAATAAAAATAACGAATAACAAAAGGAGCCAATGGGTATCTATGCAGAAATATAAAATTTACATCACTCATAAATAAACTAATAGCAGCTATAAAAATATAGGACAACACAGGAGAAAATTTATTTCTTGAGAGAAATATTATACCCGAGTCTTATGACAAAATACACAACAACATTTTAACAGACAATTAAGCTACATTTGATTTTGAGAGATCACTTTTAAGTTTAGACATATCCATTGTAATATCTGCGTAGAGACAACTAAAGTTGATTTTAAGTTGTTGGGTTAAACTTTCTGAAGGTAAAATTTGTATAAAAGTAATCTTATCTGAAGTCCGTTTTAGCAGAAAAAAGACTTTCCAATCATTGTTCATCCTATGGTGGCCTAAGTAGACAAATGATCTCATCAAAACAAATAATTGTGAACAAACTTGACATTAGTAATTGTATAACTTATTGTGATGATAGCATTTGCACCAAACATTTGTGTGTTTCAGCCCTTTAATAAATGGCAAATACTAGTCGATAATGAAGATAAGGCAATGAAAACTGATTTTACTTTCATTTCTTATGCAAAGACTTTCTGAGCAACCTCCAGAAAACATATTATCATATTTGTTGGTGAAAAAGACAGAGCCTCTTTTCTGTTCATATATTTGAGAAAGAAATTTCAATATTTATTCATGATTTCCAAAATGATTTACTGAATTTATTTTATAATTATCTAAGTCTATTAAAATGTAACTAGGGAACAATATACGTGGGTGCCTTTCATAGTAGCCACTTCAGCAATTTTGCCACTTAATCTAGTGACTTTTTTCTGTTTTAACAACATCTTGTACTCGATGGGGCTAGTTGTATTACTACAACCCTTCAGTTCAATAACTGCTCCTAACATAATATGCTCGACTTATTTTAAATTAAAATAGTACCACTTTCAGTTGATTAAAAACATTATTTATACTATGAAGTCAATATAAAAAATTACTTTAAATTTCATGTTTCTAATGTATTCTTAAATACAATTATAGAGGCAAATTTGAACTTCTTTATTTTTAACTACTCTTTTAGCAATATTTTTTCTGAGTTTAATTACTTTTTAGGGTGCATATAGCAACATCTTCAAAAATAATTTGGCTTCTATGGTGCCTTTGAATTTTCAATCTCAACAACCAGAAATTCACCTCCAGAGCTCACAACTTAATATTTTCACACAACAGAAAAAAATCATGGAAACAATTTACTTGAAACCACTATTTTGCAAAAAGACTAACTGAAATAATATTAGAATATTTATATCAATGTAAACATAAATTTTCATGCTGAAATTTCAACTCATAATTGTGATTACCTGCAGACTACATGTACTCATTATTTTAGGTGAATTTTGAGAGGAAAAAAGTACATCCTATACACCAGCAAATGCTGTGGTCTATTATCTGCTGATGGTTTGAGAAAATGCTGTTATCCAGATTTGATCTTCAGGAAAACACATTCAAATGCAAAATTACAAATAATGAGGTTATAATTAATTAACTGTATGTTATATGTAATATTATGGAAAATTTTATCTATTTTAATAAAATAACCAAACAAGGTTTTAGGTTCAGTAATATTTTGCAATTGTTTTTGGAAACTTTCATGATTATTTTTATGAGGGAATTAAAATAATTTCATTTTATCATAAATTTCAGCTGCATATAATTTGTATCAGCACTGATTTGAATTGGTAGCTGAACCTATTTTATACAAGTTATTATTGAATTACTGAAGAGTTGTACCGAAGTCATCTTGAGCGGTAATGAGGACTTCAGTTTTGCAGATGATACATACTTAATACAAACCATAAAAAAATGAGTGATTAATTTTCCTCTAAATGAAATTGAGAATACTGTCAAAAAAAGAATCATGAATCGGTAATTATAAGAGAACAAATAAAAAGAACTTATCACCTGAGAGGGTAAATAAAATGTTTCCAAGAGAACTAAATGAATAGCAGTGCATAGGACTGCAGCACCCCAATCTACAGATTGACAATAAAGAAGATCTTTCAAGTCTACTATGGAAATGTTCTTCAAAAAGTTACTGCAATACTCAAGGTGTTATATAGGCTGGGTAAGAAATGTATTTTTGATATAGCATTTCATTTATAAGAGTTATAACAATAATCCACAACCAATACCAACCAATAAAATATCAAGTTCAACAAACAAGTAACTATAAACAGATTAGAAAAGGAGAAAGTATACTGGTGAATAACAAACAGAATTTTCAGTTGTTGTAATCCAAGGATGCACCCTTAAAATGAAGAAATTAGAAAGAGAAAAGTGAGGGGCAGATGAGGGGAAAGTTCACAGTCACTAACAGATGAACGAGTGAGGGCTTTTAAAGCGTGACATTCTACTCATTCCCCTATTTCTGCATACTAGGGAAGAGTGGTCTCACAATGAACAACAGGGAAATGGTCAAGCACACCCTTAGGCTGTCTATAACACTATAATGCTGTAATAGCAGCCTCAAATGCCTTCCGTATGAATGGGGTAACAAATGATTTATCAGTTCTCAATGACAGGAATCAGCAAATATGCAGATAAGATCTCATACAAAAATGGCTCAAGTAATCTTGAAATCAGTGACTAGAATATCTGAGGCAGAATTATAAGACATCATAAAGAGAAGGCTTAGAAAATAGAAGAAGTAGAAAAATATTTATTATCAAGAATATAACAACATTTTAACTAAGAATAGAAACAGCAAAATCAGAGAGATTTCAAATAACATGTCAATATAAAGGCAAGCTGAGGCATCATTGAAAAATGGATTCACTAACTAAATTATTACATCATCTGCTGACCATGTATTTTTTTACTTAAAGTTAACATAAAAATGCTATTACTACAAATACTTACTCAAACAAAACAACTCTAGTCTATAAGGAAAAGGAACACGGCTGTTGTAAGATATCAGAGTTAGATAAAAGCTCCAAATAGCCGTTGTTTGCGAAGAAAATAACCATTGAACAGTTATTTTTCTCTCCCAAAGATGGCAACTTCGTTGTCGAAATACGTATCGAGAACAATACTTGCTAAGCGCGACCACGGAGAACCCCAACCCCCACTGGTGGGAATTCTTCAACGGTTAGTTTCTTCACAGACAACAGCTATTTGGAGCTTTTATCTAACTCTGAAAACAACTCTAGTCCAAATATCAACAAAATATATCATGAATCCCTAACACCTTACAACTTTAATTACAAATACAAAAAATAAAATTACCTGAAATCCGACATAACACACTAAATATCATTTATCATTTGATACCAAAATGTTGAATGATAAAAATTACCTTTAGGCTACAAATTCCTTTTTTTACAAAAATAGTGAAAAGACAATGATTTTCGAATAAAACACTTAATAATAATAAATTGTAATTGTAAAACATGGAAAATTGTAATTGTAAACAGAGTATAACAAACATAAACCACTTACTTGTCCACAATAAAGAATCTACTTAACAAACTACCCGTTATAAATGTATTAAAAATGTGTTCCAACAAAAAGAAACATCTGAAATTGCAAATGAGAAATGCTTATCACAAAATAAACTCACCACAAATATATTCAAGGCACCTATACATTTGTCAAAAAAAATAAGGATTTTGGCTGAGATCAAGATTTTTCAACTCCTCCAGGCAAGTCAGCCATCTTAATGTGAATAGGAATGCGTGTTTTAACTCTTCCGAGATATGTATTGTAAGGTGAGCCAAGGTAATACGTTCTGTCATGAAATACCACTTCACTGATAGAGGTTAACGAGCCATCAGAGCAGTGAAGGCTCCCAATTATCTTCCCTTTGCTGTCAACATCAAGTGCTCTTGCACCACTGGGAATCATGAATTGGATGGATTCAAAGTTTCCTATCTGTTTAATTATAAAAAATAACCATTAGTGTGCATATATATGGGGATTAAAATAACTATTTCCAAAGCAACTGATGATGTACAATCAAGATACAATAAAAAATACAAGAAAGGACTAAAAAATATTCAATTGATATGTTATCTATGTTTTTGTATACAAAGCCCAAAGAATATAAAGCTATAGGAGTTGCATTCTTTTTAATAACTAATATTCTCATACAATAAAGGGGATTTGTTATGTTTTACTTTCACACATTTCTGTTAGGAAGTTGACAGTTGGAAGTTTCTCTAAAGTATTATGTAGTATTACTTTTGGTAAAATTTTAAAAATATCCTGTTCTTGAAACTTAACACGTAGAAAGATATCAGAAAAATGGCTATGTGAAAAATACTAATTATAGGATGATTTGGTTAAAATCCAGATTACTAAAACTTTTAGCTCTTAGTTCAATGAATATAAAAATAACACAAGTTTGAAGTATGATGGATAGAAGGATCTCAAATCACAAAAAAGGAACGTAAAAGCGAAAAAAAATTGAGGATTGAGCTAAATAAAAAAACAACTAAAGTCAAAGGAATTACAGATTACGATGGTACAATGATTGAGCTTCAGCCAATCAAGAAGTTCATCAAATACCCTGAAAACCATTTAAAACTTAATATTCTACCATTTTAAGCTTAATACTATAAATGAAAGAGGGAAAAAAGAAGAACCTGCTTACCCAATGCACTGCTTTTTTAGTATAAGCATTTGGCATGATCATTTCCACAGATGAAAATGTCATCTCAATCAGCATCAGCATACGGGCAAAGAATTTCTGTATAATGGGATATTTGCCTAAAAATGCAACTAAATCAAATTGTCCTTTATCCCGCTGAGTAATAAGAGTAATGAGGAAGCCTCCCTCCCCATTGGGCTTTATATTGTCCGGGACTCCTGGAAGCCCATCTAAGAATACATCAGACCTCCCAGCTTTTGGTCCTTTCAAGTAATACCTTGAATAAAGATAAAAAACAAACTGATATGTATCTCTTAAGAAATTTTTCTTTAGGTTCATCCTTACATTTATAACCTGTTATAGCAAATAATAAGAGAGTGAAAACATTGGTGTGTGGACATTGCAGAACTAGTAGCTTATGCAATACGACTTTACTGAAAAACATCTTAATACACTTTCTGTCTTTCGTTGCAGTAAGGTCAGCATACATATTAATATTCAAATAATATAAATGACATCTTAAAATTTTAAAAATTTCTTTTTATAATGTCAGTGTCAAGTACATGCAGCCACATAAACCCCTTGACAACAACATTCCAAGAAGTAAAACTCCCCAGACTGAAAAATCAACTCTTTGCAATGGCCACGAACTTTCAATTTCTTTGAGCATGGAAAATGGTGATTTTATTGTTGGTGTGTTCATTTTAACACAAACTTCCTTACTGCTAATGAACTGACAGATTTTTACAACTAAACAAGATTGAAAACATACTAATTCTTTCCATAATTTATACCACAGCTAGTTTTCTTCATTAATAATCTGAAAGTTAACATCCAAGCAAAAACCTTTAATGCTGCAACAACCTGAGGCATTAAAAATTAATACATTCCACCAAGACCTATTGCTGTGTAACTGGAATGGAAAGGACTGAAGCCCACTTTGCAACTACAAGGGTTGTCCAGAAAGTAAGGTTACACGACCCTTGCAAGCCGTAGGGATTATTTTTTCAAAGTTGTTGTACTTGTAATGTATGGGGAATCCCCTATCATTCGCATGATAGGTCATGTTGGTCAATCCGTCTATTACAGCAAACTTACAATGAAAATACTTTCCGATCATAAAAAATGTTGTAACATTGTTTTCTGGACAATCCTTGTGCATTTGGGGTAACAAAACTTTTTCAATTGTTAGTCAATTTACTTCATTCTCATGCAGTAGCAGCTAATCTTGAAGAAAGTCCTTGATGTTGCCTTCATTCTAACATAAGTGGGGTGTACAAAAAAGGTCTGGGTTTGGCTGCTCTCATTACACACGAAAACATGGATGAAAGTAAAACCATAGAAATGATTGATATGATGAGAAATTATGATTAACTGGTTAGTTCTGGAATGTTATTACACAGAATAAGAGGGATAATGGGCGTGGCATTGCCTGGAAAAAGATTACACATTTATGAAAAAAAATTAATAAGTGCTGAAGGAGGAGAGATAGTTTTGATATAGGAAGCAAAATGGAGACTGAGGTAAGGAGAGGGTAAAATATCAACAGCAGATGAACAATTGAACAGAAACACTGATAATCTGATGCCAGTGTAAAATCCATGCACAGAACAAAACACTGATTATAGAATCATAAGGAAATGATTTTCGGTGACTTGGCACAGTAAAGCTTGCACATGGGGAAGATCTGGACTCAAGTTCTGATCTCATAAGACAGTTTTCAAGCCAGTTTTCCTCGGGAGTTAAAAATCAAGAGTATATAGGAGTTGATTTGATTTAAGTTTCATTTAATTCCAGTTCTTTTACAGAATTGACTTAGAACCCATGACTACGCTATTTGACACTAAGGAAAGTGGTATTAAGTAGATCCTTCTATAGAAATAACTTACTAAAATGTTTCAAAATCAAATTACCTCAAAATTCTGTAGCCCATAGTCTCTGATACCAAAACGTAGTCTTCATCAGGAGACAAGCACACACCATTTGCAAAACGTATTTTATCGAGGAGAACTTCATTTGTTTTTGAAACAGGATCATATTTTATGAGTCTGAAATAATAAAAATTATAACCTTTGGAGCTTGTAAAAGATTTGAGCCTAAATTATAAAACAGGAAAATTGACATAACAAATTAGGAACTTTGTTTCAGTGAATGCCTTAAAATTTCAGAAAGTGCCCACAACAAGAATTTGAAATACCATAAAATAGTTTGTAAATCTTAAGTTTGGACATTGGCACAACATCAACAGGACCCAAATCAGAGAATTAATCAGACTAATCTCAAATTTTAATCATTTAACTGTATTATCATTGTTACTTGAATCTTGTTATATCAATTATTATTATTCAATGATCCTGCATTTACTTTTTAAATCTGGCAAAAGCTACAATATTAAATTAAAGATCAAACCTTCCGCTTCTATCACCAAGTAAAGCAAACACTCCATTCTGCAAATCTACTTCGGTGGAGGAATCAGTCCAATAAACCTTTCCATCTTTCGCAATATCAATGCTATTTGGAAATTTAGGTTTTTTCCCACTTATTGGCTCATCCATTGATACTAACTGTGTGAATGCTCCTTAAAACAAAACAACAAATTAAATTTAATGAAAGCTGCACTAGCCATCAAATGATTCTTAATTCAAACAAAAAGTTAAATACGACAGGAACATATTCCAGTAGAAAATTACCAATACTTGCTTCAATTAAATACAATAGGACTTCTCTGCTTTTTGATGGCAAATCATTATCTTTATAGAATTTAAGATATCAATTGGATAAGTAGTAAACCAACAATTTAAAAAGCAGTTGGACCTTTTTGAGACCAAGCAACTTCCATTGACTTTCTTTGATAAGTTGAGTGAATGGGTGAAAAGGCATTTTTCCCACAAGTGTATCAAACTCCAATTTTATTTCTAGTATAATTAAATCAGAAATTTTAGTTTGGAATCAGCTCATCCAAAGATTTTTATTTGCTCTTAACTTTTGTTTACTCATTACACTAACATCAGTGGAATACAATTCCTTCATGTGATAAGCACATGATACTTTTAACAATTAATTCCATGATACCAGTGCAACCCAACTAAGAATGTAACTAGATATTTTGCTGTAAGGGGCTGAGGACAATGGAGAGGGGTCAGGTCATTACGCCCAAGGACAAAAATCCAAGCCTTTCACAGGAAAATGGGTAAGGGTGACTTTGCGCAAGATGGTGCGCACCCAGGAAAAATCCCAAGGAAGAATGGACTTGAAAAAGTCTGACGGGACCGGGAATCAAACCCAGGTCTCCCAAATGCAGGTCGGGTGCTCTGTCCGTTGAGCTATCCCGGCAGAACATTTCTCCAAGCCATTCGGGAAAATTTGTGGGCAAGGACTTAGCGATTTCGTCCACATGGTGGCATCGTTCACAGTCATGGCTTCATAGAAGCACCGGCCACACAAAGTGATGGAAAGGAAACCCCCTTCAGATTGGAAACACAGGAAAATGGGTAAGGATGACTTTGCGGAAGATGGTGCGCACCCAACCAGCAATTGGGAGACCCAGGTTCGATTCCTGGTCCCGTCAGACTTTTTTCAAGTCCATTCTTCCTTGGGATCCAAGCCTTTAATATAAATATCAAATGATGGGAGCATTTCTTGAAGGAAAGGAAGAAGATCTTTTATAAAAGAATAAACTACTTGAAGATCTTCCAAATTAAAGATTTAAGACCTTACAATGATACCTCGGCTAACAAGTGACCCTGCCAACAATTTTTTTGACTGACCAAGATTTTGTTTTTGCTGATTTTGGAATCTGCTAATGAATATTTTAGTGGATGTGCAAGATAGCATAAAGTAGCAAACATGAACAGTTGGGCAATTCCAGTATCTTAACTTTTCTATCCATATGCATGGCAGAGAAATAAGTTGACCACATCACATAGGGGATACCCACAAACCCAAATGGGTTATTTTTGTTCAAGACAGTGAGAAGTGAGATGCCTAATAACATCATGTTTCTGCTAACGAATGTGATTCTGGAACATTAGCCAAAATATCATCGTATATATGTGTAAACTGAATAAATGGGGACCAAGAAAATTTATTAACATGCCTAGTATTAGGTAGATGCTGTTAGAGGAAGCACAACTTTGAATTAGAAAGTTTAGTGGCAATGCAGAGATATTGCAATTTCTAGATTTCTTTTTTTTATATGGTGCTGGATTAAAGAGCTCACAGCTTACTTTACTGTCAGATTGAAAATAGTATAGCCCCCCTCATATCTCCTCTCACAATGCATTTAAGAAATTGCCCTCGCTCACTTTTTTCTAAATAGTGTGCAGTAAAAATTTTAGCCGCATAAAACAAATTTGTAGGAGGAGGCCAATTTTTAATTCAGACACTTATCAAAGGTCAATAAATCATGATGGGATCTCAAAAACGCGGATTATACTTCAGGACTATATACCACATTTCTGCTGGTTTTTCTGTGACACCTGGTTATTGTTCCATAAAGGTATCAAGATGACCGAGTCATGGATTTGCACAAATTTACTGTGTTTTGATTTAGTTTACCTTGACTCGGTTTAAGCAGGAGAAATATATTGTCTCATAATGTATATCATTCTAAAGGCAAAGAAATCCTCTTTCAAACGATATATAACAAGTTCCATTATAATTGCAAATCATCAAAGGGGAACACGTCAAAATCCAGGTCTATACTATTTTCAGTCTGACAGTAGGGGTGAATCTTCAGTGAGTGAAAAATTTAATGACATCAAATTCATTCTAAATTTCATTTTAGGCTCCTTTCTGCTTCCTAAATATTTTAACAATAAAAATACTTACTCTTTTTCACATCTACTTTGAATAAACCATAGTATGCATCAGCAACAAAGAGGTCTCCCTTTGAATCAAACCTTAATCCCAAAGGTCTTCCACACTTCTCCTCTTCCACAACACCATCTGCAAGAATTGACATTCATTAATTACAAATAGAAGATTAATTTAGAAAAGGAATCAAATATCAATAAAATAATGATGAAGAATAATATTTTAGCTTGCAACAATGATTCTGCAGATACAATCTTTGAAATATCAAGGCAATCAAATGATGATTTGGACAAAATCATAGCACAGTACAAGAAGTTATAATGCTCTCAAGGATAGCAGAGAAATTTAAGCAAAAAGATGGTATACTTGGTATTCTTCAACATTGGGAGGCTGTGTCCACAAAAATGCAGCTAAATATTTGTGCAGAATTTGAGCAACCATGTTAAGGCAAATTTACATATTTTCAAGCAAGTATTTGTAATGAAAATTTAAGTTAGTCCTTGTTAAGAAAGACAAAGATCACCAAAGAAGAGAAACAATTACCAAGAGACAAAGAAGTGAAAGACAGAAGAACTCTTCCCCAGAATGGAAATTTAACTTGCAACTTCATGGTCACAACATAAAGCACTCAGAGAGCCCAAGGATATTATGAAGGCAATGATTAGTTAAATTGACCAATAAAGTCTTTGGCACAAATGAGAAGAAGCAAAGCCATTTTCCGATGAATTACCATCTCATGATGACTGAGGCACTTCCTGGCCACTTAGAAAAATAAACCCAAGTTTTTTGTTAAAAAAAACTTGTGGAAAAAGTAATATTTTCTGAGTCTTTCCATTATGGATTTCCACAATACTTGGCCTGATTATGCAAAATTTATATTAATTCCTATTGTGAAAATAGCTTGTTTACGAACACTTTGGTTCAGAAACGACCTTTGAAAAAGAACTAAGAATTGACTGAGCATATACATTTTAGGCTCGTAAAACATGAACAGAAAAAACAACAAGAACCAATAACAGGAAGCAATTTCAATTTGTTGATGCTTTAAAGAAATGTATCACCCTCATCTAAGAGTAATTAAGTGAAATAACTAATGATCAAAATCAGGCCGATAAGGTGGAAGGCTTGAAATGGACCGAGGAAGTTATGTTACTAAAATTTAAAATGAATTCCAAATATTTATGAATGGAATATCTGTTATTTAATGACTTTTAACTTATCTAAAACTGTTAAGTTTGCTTCACCATACTTACATCCAAAAACTTTGCCTTTACATCCGTCTTGGAAGATCATGTGCGAAATGACCCAAGCTGTCGAAGCACTTTTAACAATACTACTACCACTTTACATCCTTCTTGATCGTATATATCGATATCTATGCATAATACTTTTTATTGCTAACAAAAGATGCTAAATTAATTCGAAAAACTGTGTTCTCTAAATGTTTCCAGACAACGCAATTTATTTCTTCTTCTATAAGTCAGTTCCAAACATAGAACGTCTGCAGACAATCCAATTAAAAGATTCTTGATTGTCCCAAAATGTAATGTAACTCGACCTCATGATTAAAACAATAAATTATGAAACCCCATAATCGATTGATTCCTAGGAACTAACCAGAATAAGAGACTGCAATAATACAAAAGAGTAATCCATTTTACATAAACTTAAACCACTTTAGTACAGTCAGTGAACTAGAAAAAACACATTTAATGCGGACATAATTAGCGGAAAATGTCTTGTAAGAGGTTTAGATAAATTCTTGAAGTCTCTTGTGACTTAACTATCCTCACTCTCGGTTTATGACATGGAAGTAAAGAATCGACTCATTATGAAAGAAGGGTATTAAATTAATTATATTTTTGCTTTAGTGAAGCATATGGTAACCCCTACGCATACCCATTCTGAGGTACATACATTAAATTTAAATATCTAATAAAAAACACACAGTACTTACCGCAAGTTTTGCCCAGTTTTACCACCGGTTCGTATTTATCATTTGAAATTTTTATTATTTCACCTCCGTGTATTCCAGTATAAATTTCCCCACCGAAAATAGCTATAGATTCTGGACCCTTAATTTTTCCCTCGAACAGGTGTTCGCCTTTATCCAGAACTCTATTAGGAGCAAGGGGGCCTTCTAGGGCCATGGGAGCTTTATATCTGAAACAATATTCGGGTTGTTCAGACAATTTTCAATAAATGGTCACAAAAAATCTTTCAAAAAGCTTACCTGACTTGCGAAAACTCTAAATCAGGCGGCAGAGCCGGTATGTAGACAATCAATAAAAACACAATTACTGCTTCAACTATATGCCTGAAAACACTTCTCAATTTACCAGCCATGTCTTTTTATTGAGCGCTTTCCTTGCCTATAAAAATATCCACAAAGAAGCTAACGTGTCAAAAGTTTATCTTATAGGCCGACGCACATCTCACACCGTTGCCACTGTTTCCATTGGAGATTGGAAAGTAGTTCTGAGTTTTCCTTACGGGTTATCGCCTTCTTTTCCTTAAGGTAGGTCATTTTCCAATCAACTTCATGGCATCGGTTATGTAAAAGGCGGTGAGTCGCGATTTCAATGTTTTATACAAAATGACCACATCCGAATCTGTACTTAAATACAGATAAGTGCGTAGAGCAAGCCATACCTTTTGATTAGACATGCGAGATTAAGCGCATGCATTTCAAAAGTGAGTACATGATCGAGACATTTACACTGAGGTCCTAATTCGTACTGTAATTATTTGTATAGTAAGTATTGAACGACTTAGCTAATAACTTTCAAAGTAATAATGTTAAACAGCAATGAATGGTACGCTTTAACTACGGTGGATATCCTGGAGGCAGATAAATTAATATTAAAACCTAAAAATGGTGGAAGTTTTGATGGCACCACCGAACTTCTATCATTTTTGATAAAGTCTCGTAGTAGGCTTGGTATGGAATTGTTTAAGCGTGGCAGGCGTTCTAGTAATTAACAGGCTATTAGAAAAAGTATTGTTAAGTGCTTCATTACGGTAAATACTGAAATTACCTTAAGGTAGTCTAGATACAACAAAATTCTGGCTAGCTGGAGTTAACATCCGCTCTGAGAAATTGCTCTGCAATTCGATCAGTCTAACGGCTTTTTTTTACGAACGATCCCAAAATCCCCTCCAAAGTAGATCAAGTTAATTATTAAAATTTGGCTTCCAGGACAAATAGCACCTCCCTAGCTAATTAACTCTTTTTAAGGACTCTAACCACATTCAATGGGAATATTAATCATACATGGCTACCAAACCTGTTTTTGAATCATGACCGCCTTCCAAGAACGCCCAGACCTCCGTTTGTAGACGAGTCAATTACCATAAATGAATGTATATATACTGAATAAACTGAAATAAAATTGGAGGGGAAACGCAGAAAGGTGCAACACAGCAATGAGTGAAGAAATGTAGAGCAGACCTTCATAATATTTCAATGAGATAGGTAAGAAAAATCTTTCACAAAATTTCTTCTTCATATGTAATGTAAGAAGACCAAGTTATCAAATTTTCTCTGAAAAGATAGACGTGTGCCACAAGTACAACTTGAAAATGACCCTGCAAGTATCTAGACTTGTGGATGAGCATACTTCATATGTTCTCAGTAACATTCGTAAGTTTAAAAGTCACTTAAGCTGCAGTTCAATCCTCTTGGAGATTCCCAGTTCAGAATGGTCCTGTACAAATTTTCTCTTATCAGAGATCTTGCAATCCTTAATTTAAACGACTAATTCAGGAATGCTGCCAAATCAAGTGTTGATCAATGCAAAAGGTTTACATTATTTAAACTAAAGCAGCCCCACGTCACAGTGAAATTTGTTCCATGTAGATACGAACTCTTAAAAAATTTCTATAACTCTGTAAGTGGCAGAACTTATTCTATTAATTCAACTACTGAAGTCCCCTATACCTCATATATTACTTCAAGGGCAATGGAAATTATGGAAAAGAAATCAACTCTAAATCAAGACATTTATTTCATCAAAAGTACAAAATGGCAGGAAGTTATCTTGATATATGTATACTTTGTAACAATAAATATCCAGCCTCAACGACCATAGTAGTAATGGTTAGATGAGTTTTTCAAAGGAATGCCATCATCGTATCCACTTCAGCCAATCCTTCAAATTTAAGAAAATGTAACCCTTCACAACCAAAGTGAAAGGGATTCTTAATGCCATTAATAATCGAGTCTAAAGTGATTAATCTCAAATGAATAGAAATTGAGTACCCAGTTACTGCATATCAAATGCAGAAAATTTAAGAGATGAGCAAGATTTTACAGTTGAATGTCAACACGTTTAACCATTTACTACCAAGATAGTTAAGGTTGATAGTGATCATAAGTGTTTTGTGTTTGCTTCCGTACCAAAATTAAACAATGCTTGATATATATAAGTTAACAAAAAGGTTAAATTACACTTACACAATAATTTAGGGAACATTGTTACCTAAATATAACTACTGAATCATTTTCGATGTGTAGAGCCCAGGATTAAGTCTCAGTCACATCAAAGACCCATTTTCTTGGAAGCCTTTATTTTCCAACCAACTGCACAACAATAATTTTCAGTAGCACCTCACCTTTCCCCACGGAATACCTTCGCTGAAATTAAGAATTGCTCAGCAGTGAGCATTAATACTTCACCATTTGATGGATGCTATCACTCCTCAGCAATAGGCTGAATATGGCTCTCGACCACTGAAAATAAATTCAAATCTGAATTTCTCTTATCAATCAAGTGAGCACGACGTCAATTTACTAAATACTTACATTTAGCAATGACAGATTCCTGTAGTCTTAACATCTGCAAAGAGAGGTCATGTTTTAGTAATAAACCTAAATTACAAAATTTAAACATCAATCTTCTAAATGCACTAACCACATGGGGATTATGCTAACTAAATAGTAGCGAAGTACCTAATGTACCAATATACTAAACATACCCAACAAATGTTTGATGCATGTTTAAGATGCAACATGGTGCATTTGGAAAACTCTTGATCATAGCAAATAACATGGAAAATCTATATACTCCTTTCATAAGCCGTAAGTACACCCAATATTTTGTAAAAAAATCACATTATGTGGGTATACATGGTGATTCAAAGGATTAAATCACTCCACATACATGATAATGATATATATTCACATCAATCAGAAGTAAGAGTTAGCCTTACAGGTGTCTAAGGAAATGGGAGATGTGAGTAGACCAGAATGTAACATACTTCAAAGATTACACTAATTAACGAGTTTATACATACCCAATAAAAATTCCCAACCCTTGGGGGATCCCGGCAGATCAAAATATAATTTTCCACCAAGGCCCTACACCAGTACGTTTGATTCTATACATATCTAATTATTTTCAGAATAAGGTATAACTCATACCAAGTTCAAGGTACATTAGGGCATGTACCATAAATCCAAGGAGAAACAAATTAGAAGTATGCAATGGACTCTTCAAATTAATGTCTGAGATCTATTGAATTGACTACTTGCTATGCTACACAAAAAAATGTTTGCATGATCAATGATTTTAGCAATTGGAAATTAGAAACTACTAATAAGTTTTAATTTCCAGAGACAATTTCAATCAATCAAACTGCCTTGAGTGATCTTACAGTAAGATACCGCAAATGAGATGCCAAAAGCATCACTAATTCACTGGTAACCTGATCCATCTCTCATTGATGATTAGACACTTGAAACCTGACAGCGGAACTAAGCTCAATCAAAAACTACAGTAGCACCGCCAATATTAGAAATGCCACATTTTATCCACACTACCAAACATTTTACTTATGTTGATCATTGACAGCTTAGTGTAAAACATTAAGCACCAGGATAAGTTTTAAAGAGCTACAAGCACCTATAGAAGCTACACTAAGATGAAACCAAACCTAATTTAACCTGACCAGACAAAGCTTGAGATTAACTGATATGCACTGACCATTGTCTATCCCCATGTGGTGATTGTAACTACTGGGAAAGCAGGTTATTCAACTTACCAAGGCTCATGCCCAAGCTCCTCTACCTCACAGGAAAACTGTAACATAAAAAAAGAAGAGTATTAGAGAGTGTGTGGACATTGTGGAACAAGAGTTCACTTCAACCAGTCGTTTTCATTTATCAAATCTTGTGCATATAGCCTGACTTAAGCGTTCCAACAGCAACAACTTCCAGAGATTTGAATGATGGATCTAACGATACTGAGAGCCAACGCAGGACAAGGACGCTTCGACGGTTTTGTTGAGACCGACAAAGGCCTAAGTCAAGTCTCCCGCAGCAATTTAATGCCATTAGAAATTTATAAAACGAGAAACGAGGATGTATTTAAATTTTGATTCATGCAACGCTATTGGGAACACTACGTACTGAGATGTTAACATCAACGGACGCATACTAACCTTTCGCCATCTGCTACTTTTCGCAGCTGCTGTCACTATTTCCTCGATGGTATCGAAATCCTCCGCACGCTATGGCTACTATGCCAGACATGGCCCAACTGAAACAAGACTCTTAAAAATTGATATTTCACGTACTAATCACCACTGCAACTCAATGACTTCGATAGCTCAGATTTTACCTGATTCACTTATCCATCGCAAATTTTCAGATTTGAAATTTCAGTCCATGAGGAGAAAAATATGCCTGAAATACATGGCAATCAAGCCGACACTTTAAAAAAGCCACGAATGACTTCCTTCAGATTTTGCAGCATTGAACCCACTCATGGATTTAAACCCAACGACATATCAAAGACAATCGGGTGATGGAGGTTTAGCAGTCATACGCAAGTTCAGCTTCTTAATAAAGAAAGTAATTTATTTATTATTACGTGTACATAAGTAGGGGGAGTGAAGCTTCAAGTACTCATGGAAGACACCTAAACCAAACACTTAAAAATTTAAAAATTGCGCAATGAGAATTTCTAACCAATCTTAGTTTTCCCGACATTTGTCACATGAAATAGAAACAATCCAAAGTTCTGGAAGCTCCCTCGAACCCCCTTACGCAAACAATTGCTACAATACGCCAGTTTGAACACAAAGAAATAGTGTAGACAATGACACGGACTGAGTTGCAACACTTCACATCTCTCTTACAGTATACAACTGATGTTCAATGAGTCACTTTAAAGTTCCTGAATATATAAGTACGCCACTTAGTGTCTCTCATGGTAAGAAGCAATTGGCTAGCCTAAGGCAACGATAAAACAGAAGGAGTAAAAATGGTTGACATTTATGTTTTTCAGTTTGTCAATTTGTACCGGTGTCACCTTCCGACCGCTGTCCAATGGGGATTCACACTCGCTCGCTCTTCCCGTTTATGCAAATACGACGCACGAGTCATACATGATGCGCCGCAACTGAACTTCCGGGAGTCGACGCAGAATCTAGAGTATCTAGAATCGTCGAGGCGGCGGCATGTCACGATCAAGGGGAGATGGTGCGGGGTAGCTACGACGAGAAAAGACGCAACGGTTGTTAACTTGAGTAGGGTAGGGCCGCTTCCCTTCCCCGCCCTCGGAGGTTTGACCAGCAAGCGCGCTGGTCAAAGCATCCAAAACGCACGCGTGCACCCATTGGGGCCGTGCCACCTCAACGTGGACGACAACTCCGAGCGCATTGCACAAGTAGCAGGGAAAGAACAAAGCACAATGTACATACGCTTACATACAACTAAATGTATCATGCTAGTAGAGAAAATACAAAATGATAGAAGTAATGAGGCACAAAAGCTTTTGCAAACAAATAAAATGAGTCACATGCATTCACAGAATTTACATGAATCAAAATATTGATTGGATCTGACTGACAACTTTCTAAGTCAACTCTTGGAGTAAAAAAATAATAAAATGATTTGTGAAAAAGACGGTCATAACATTTAATAACTATGGCAAAAATGTCATGTGCTTTCAGCGAAGCCAATTAGAAATCACGAACTGCAAAAACTTTTTTTAACAATCATGATCTAAAGGCTGCCAGAAAAGATTATCTTTGTACTAGCGAAATCGGCATTCCATCGAATTTGTAGTTGTAACAATTCTCCCAAAAAAATCTGAAAATACAACTATCAGAATTAGTTCTACAAGGACCAAGGTATACCCTGAGATTAATAACCCCATCTTTACTATAGAATTTATCTATTCCTTACATAAATAAAATGAAGAATCAAGAAAACGAAGCAATACTGAGACTGCGGTCAGCGACTATGTGCTCTCAATGATCTTCTGACAGGCAATCCTACAATACTATTTCAAAACTCAAATCCGTACTAAAATAGAATGATCAAATTTAAAGTTTTAGACACTTGACCATTTGCACGCAAAGCAACGAAGTCTAGATATATTACAGGCAGAACATGGTTCAAATCGCCAAAATTGGAGCATTCAGGATATTATAATTAAAAACAGCTACAAACTCTGGAATTTAATCAGTAACACATGTAATATAATTCCTGAAGACTTCCTACAGTTTGTAAAATTACTCTTTCACTAATTAAAATCCTCCTTTTCCAATTTATCAATCCAACTGAAGCCTCAAAATTACAGATAAGGCTGCTTTCGTGGCCTTTTGACATGTACCGGTTATATTCTTCGGCATAAATCTCTCATTCCCGCTCGGTTTCGAAAGAAAGATTTTATTTTCGGACAAACTGGATAGTTTCGGCCAAGTCAAACGGCATATTACCCGCCTGAAATCCCAGCGGCATCAGACCTGCCATATCTATCAAGGATCAAGAAATTTAACATCTGTTACTAATAAGAACAGTAATACGATGCTGTTATTGTATAAGACTACTCCGAAACTCGCGAAACAATACAAAAATATTTCTTAAACATTAAGAATAATGCTGAACTTCTCTACACGTCCAATGGATTATTCTGAAATTGTTATTTGGTCAGTTTTTTCCAAATCTGTGGGGCAGCGTTTTCTAAGGTCTAAATATGTAAAAAAAATCCAACATCCGCAGAACAAGCAAAGCAAAAGTCTTCGCTCAGCTGTTGTAACTGGAATATGGCTTTAAATTTTAAGCTGTCTGTACGATCAGAAGTTTCAGCAAAGGAATTTGTTACTTTTTTGAAACAGTACAATAAAATGTTTTCGATAAAATAAACCAGGTTCCCCTCTGATAATTACTCATTAGTATACCTTTCCAGGATGTTAGCCAACTTCACTATATCAAATGCGAAGGAATAAAAAATAGGAATACATTGCTGAAATACTGGAACCTCTGACAAATATCCAGCAGCCTTTCGACCAATGCTAACAGAAGAATTTAATAAATATGAAATATAAATCAAATTCAACATGCAACTTAAAAGTAAATAAAACTACCTTAATTAGCCATTCAATTTTTTCAGACAAGACCAAGTCAATCAAAGTCTAAAATGATCCACAAACAAGCTCACCATTAGCTGATTAATCAATAATCACAGCGGATACGCTACAACTAACTTATTAAATAGCATAATTGCTCAATTTTGACAAACTTATAGGCACCGCGATGTTCCTAATCATAGACTCGGGAACAAGTGCTTTAATAAACGGTATCATCACGATTAAGATAAAAGATTCCGTACTTTGGGCCTCAGTCTAAGCACTCAAACTTCGGAATTAAGAAGCCAAGCAAACTGATCTAACGCGAGAAAAATCTAAGGCATGCTACCCTCACCAAGCATAAAGCCCACGAAAAGGCAAATATTTAAACCACCTACCCGGTGGCAGGGCTTCCGTATGCAGTTGGTGGTGGTGGAGTCCTGCGACGATAAATATCTGGAGTCACTCTCGTGGGGTAGTCTGTGCGACGCTCAAAAGCGGGAGATGGTGGAATGGGTCTTTCGTATGGCACCCTACCGACGTCAGAGAAGTTGCGGCGCTCGTATGGATCTCCCCTCAACATATCTGGGTATGTGCGGCGCTCAGGTTCCCTAAAAAAAAACCGACCCTCACATAACTCGAACATTTTAAAGATTAAATTAGAGAACAATTTCATTGAGTTGTGACCATGTATAAGTAAATAAGCAAAACATATCACTAAAAGCTCACAAACCCGGGATATCATCGCACCATCTATCAATATTCACCTTAAGAGGCGAGGGATTTAAAGTTAACAATTTCTAAGTAACACGGGAAAAAAATTCGAGGAAAAATAACGTTCACATAGGTATAAGATCACAGAAAACCAATAACTATAAACGTAAGAAACAATAGATTGAATGGTCACACCTCAAAGTCCATTACTTTCACGTCAAAATAAGGCATATTTACCGGTCGCGGGTTCCAAGCATAGGGGGAGGAGGTGGGGGTCCTCTGGCAGTGTAATAGCCATCATATCCTCTGTCGTAACTGTCGTAATATCCGTTGCGAATGGATGGAGGTGGTGGCAGGCCGATGCGGTCCATTCCAGGACCTCGTCCATCCATACCAGGTCCACGCCTGTCATAGTCACCTCGGCCATCGCGCATCATGTACGGAGGGGGAGCGCGGCCCATTCCCATACCTCTCATTGGTCCACCCCTCCCTCTCATCATGGGTCCGAAACCTCTTCCGCGGCCGCTCTTCTTGCCGGTTGATTGCTGCAAAAGTAGCGTGTTGATGTTAAAGCAAAAGTAAATTTGTAAGAGTTGAAATTATTTTTCAAAATTATGATTAACCAACCTCTACGCTGATCTGTACGCCCATGAATTCTGCGTTGTTCAATGCCTCGATAGCTCTGGCAGCCATTTCTTCCGTCTTCATGTGTACGAAGCCGTACCTGTTAAGAATGTCACACTCGGTGACGACGCCGTATTGCTCAAACAGACGCCGCAATTCTTGTGCTTTAGCATCTTCGGGAAGGCGTCCAACAAAGATTTTAGTTTTCTGAAAAAAAAAAAATGGAATGGTTTTACTTATAAACCGTCACACATTACAAGTATATTTCCATTTAGAAATACTACTATATTTCAGGATCAACTCAATTTTTTAATACTTACGGGTGGTGTGCTTCCGGTGCGAATATCTGAAATAAAAAGGGCAAAATGAATGTAAAAAGGATACATTAAGTTCGTTTACTAATCTTTTAATTACTTTTCACTGTAAACTAAATAAAGTTCGGCTCGCAAGCCGTCGGGAGTGAAACTAATCACTATCTTAATACTAAGTCCAAAGCCCGCCTTTCCAACCGAATGAGATTTTAAGGTTTGTGGTCAGTTTTCCTCCAACTCGCAAAAATCTTTAACTGTAATCAAATAGAAAACCAACAAATCTAAACATCTACCGGTGACTAAGCTTGCAACTAGACAAGATGTCTACAGCCAAGCTTCACATCCAATATGGCTAACGCAATTGCAATCCCAAACACGTGTAAGTTAGAATAAAATAATGACTTGCACAGAGTTGTACATAATATGTAATACAATAATATGAAAGTATTACCTAAAAAATAGTATAAAAACGACGCATCTCAACGATAGAAGAAAATTCAAATAACCGGGATGTTGTGTGAATGCCGGTCATAAGTGACAAACTTAAATTAAACGAAATACCGATAGAGTTTTGTGAAAAATAGTAAAAACATAAAGCTGGATGAATCGGTATTCCTAAAATGACCATACACAATACTAAGGAAGCTTACCGTCGCCCATTTTCGGTTCCGTTACTGGATGCGTAGTTAGTCCGTGCTTCTCTACCCGACAATGGCGTCGATAAGGATAGCGTCCTCCAAGCTTCTATGGAAGATCGAGTTGATTCCGACCAATGGGGAAGCTTTACTGGAAATGTTGAACTTTCAGCCAATAAGCGGAGTGCTTTCAAGTTTTTTCAATTCAAAGGCCACTGACTTTGGCGCGAAATTTTATTAATTGCCCTATAAATAAATACTATTCGTAGTAATATGTTAAAATCATCAATCTAAAACAATTTTTTCGAAAGTTAACATCCTTTTTCAGATCGAAATATAATAATTAAGATTTTTAGGAGTAAAAGAAGTGACTCATTTACTACAACAGAAGTCAATGTAAAGTATATAATATTATGCTATTTGAATTTATTTTTATTATTTTTACCAAAATCCCTCAGCACCAAATTGTATATTTAGCCTTTTTATTAAAGCAAAGTATTTTTTACAGGCATTCCATCAAGTTTATTGCCGCAACAAATTATGTCTATGTTTTCATA
Organism: Ladona fulva; assembly: GCA_000376725.2. NCBI lineage: Eukaryota > Metazoa > Arthropoda > Insecta > Odonata > Libellulidae > Ladona > Ladona fulva. The sequence goes on from KZ308746.1 coordinate 1,133,057, forward strand.
TTAACATTTGTTTCCGCTTATTTAAGCAATATTTAACAGTCATGCGGTAGATTCTTTGGTTGTTACAGGAAGTTTTACCTCTTTCTGTTCTTATCTTTCCATCATCGAGATATCTTATCAATCACTCCAAAATACCGGTATCTGGAACTCATACTGTACTTAGTCAGAACTTGATGATCAGCTACTTCTAACTGAAGCTGTTTTGTTGTAACTAATTCGATTTACCAATTTGCAACCAGCATTACTTCATATACTTCTGATTCTCTATTAACCAATATGGTTAATACCTCACCGTATGTGCTACCATTAGATCAACCGGTTGTTGCTTTAGATTGTACCTCAGCTTTCAATGCTTTAACCGGACAAGAAAAGAAGTATGCTCATTACCTGAGTCGAGCAGCATGGAATGGAGGACTTGTCGTATTAGTGCAGGTCCATTATTTTCCTCCAAATTATTTTCTGCAAATGTACCTTGCCTCTTCCTAAACCCAAAGTTTTATTACAGACTTCTCCGGAATCGCCGCTTATCCATTCACTTTTGCATAGAATTTTTATCGAAAAACCATTATCGGAGATTAAAAAGACTGCTCTTGACGACGCTGCATTATCCGAAGATGAGTTCAAGGTATTCACGATTGGTCAAGTTAAGCCATCTTTTAAAAATTACCAGGCCATCAAGACATTATTTCTTACAGGCAATCCTCATATATCTCTCAGGAATCATTACAAACACTGGAAACTACAAAGGTTTCGGAGATACCAAGTTCATCCCTGGACTGCCAAAAGAAAAATTTGAAGCTTTTGTAAAACACAGTGCTGCATATAGAAATAATCCATCGCTGTTTCAGTCAATATGGGCTAAAGTTTCAGACTCGCTTTACTCTCTGAAAGACAATGAAAAGTCCCTTGGGTTTTGTGGGAAGGTATGTCTATCGTTTTAATTTCGACTTTTTGCCTTTTTCTGATTATTCTAAACCTGAAACTTAATTTTAGGGTATCACCACATACTTCTCAGGGAATTGCACTGTGGAAGACGGAAACTTAGTGAACGAATTCCTCAGATATAAATCTATTCTTGCCTACAACACGAGAGCTTGCAAAACAGTGAAGAATGGAATAAGCCATTTTGAGGTACGACCTGAATAGATTCCTTTATTATTTCTAATTGATAATGCTCACCAATTTTTGAGAAACTAAATAATTGACATTTTGCTATCATTGCTTAAACATTTTCGAAGCCTATGGTTAGCATCCTGTCACTTTAGACATTTCAAACGAACAACAAGAAGAAAGAATTTGTATTCCTTTTTCATAGTAAAATACTTAAAATTTGTTCTTAAATGTTGTCAAATTTAATGATGTTGAGCAATGATGATCGTTTCAATTGATATAAGTTTTCCAATACCCTGAAACTTAACCTCATTCATGGAACAAGGAATTGTCTTCCAAATTTCTACTTTTATATTTCAGTCATTTTCATTCCATCTCAACCCATTTTATCCCACCATACCCAATTGGGTACAGCACCAAAAATGACCTGGTCTTCACTCAATAATGTGACACGAATGATATGAAAAAAAACAATGAAAATTATATCTTGGGACCAAATGGGTTAAAGAAAATACAATTTACCAGGTGCAAATAGATGAAGATGTAAATGCCCTCCCAAAATATCACAGAACTTCTTTTATATGTTAAAATTGAATTTCAAGTTCTATATAAAGCTATTTTAATGTAATGTTATAAGCTTTATAAGTAGTACTTTGTGGTTATTGATTAATATTATTTCTGCATTTTTTGTAGTTTGTAAGAAATCTTTTGATGTCTTAATTTTTTTAGTTAGTAAGCAGACAAAAGATATGTATGAGTATGGTTTACCTGACATTTCACTCATAGTGAACTAGACATAAATAACATTCAAAATTAGACCTGTTATGAATAATGTCCCTGAAAAACTTCAGACTGTCTTTAAGGTAAGCAAGAGTTGTTGCTTGATGAATCTGTGGTATCATGGAATGGATGGGCATAACTGTGGGAAATTAGTAAATATAGTTCAGTAATTAGGAATATCTGTGAAAGTAAAACAGCCTATAATATGCAAAATGGAGATAACTCTGCTGTGGGCAGACAGTTTTAGAAATCATGACTTTCATTTTTGAGCTTTAAATCTGGAGATCTAGACAACTATTACATCAATGAGCCGTTTCACTGATAATCTTCGGGTAATCTCTTTATTCTAAGTGTATCAGTAACTCCTTCAGAAGAGTTACAGATACACTTAATGGTGATTGAAAGGGTGAGCAAGTGTATATGTCAGAATAGGGTAGGTGTTGGTGGTCACATGGAAGAGGATTGTGAGAATGACACCTGTATTACATGGGGTGAGTTAGAGCAAAGCAAATGTTCATGAACTAGTTAAAGCTTAGGCTTGTGGTAGAAAGATTTGGAATTTGTAAGCAGAAAAAGAAATTTGATATGTTAATGCATGAGGCTGTACTCGTGGACCATCAAAAGAAGTTATATGAGAAAGAAATACAAAGAGCAGTGGAATAAATAAGAAAAAGTACCCATCTCAAATATGCAATGAGTTTGTACTGCCAGGAAAATGAGGTCATCTGCTCTTTTTGTTAGGTTCCACCAATCAAAAGCATATACCTTCATAGTTGCCATTAAAAAAATTACTAGGAGCAATGGTGAGTTGATATATAGTGTTGTACAATGGATGCTCAAAAAGTTTCCAGAATCAAACTTTACTACATTTGGGATAAGTTCAAACTGCAATAAAACTGAATGATATTGCCATGGTCCATATATGGCAGAATCTAATGATATAACTATTTAAAACATTCACAAGTATGACTTTAATACTTAGCAGTATCTGCAAACTATAATGGGAATGATCTTAGAGATTCATGAATGCCATTGGTAGATGTGTGGTGAGCGAGTTCTAGATTACAGGGCATGTTAGCTCAGTACTTACAAGTTGAATACCTACCCGGAAATTGGGAGACCTGGGTTTGAATCCCAGTCATTTCGCTATTTTTCACACCTGTTATTCCTTGAGATTCAGCCGCACAGCTTTTCCTTGCAAATTCCGTCAAACTTCTTTCATGTCCGTTTCTCCTTGGGAATTTTCCTAGGTGCATGTTTTATCGTGCCTAGTTACCAGAACTCTTTTCCTTGTGTGATTTCTGTGAGAATCCAGGATTTCAAGTGAAACGTTTTCAGTTGATATCATCTGATGGAATAATAAATATATTGCTATATTTCTCTTCGTAGGTAAGACTGGCTTCTGCAGAAACCAACAAAGAAATTGCTGCTGCAGAAGAATTCAAAGGAGCTTATTTCACTGTTGTACATGGAGACTACTCTCCCATTATGAAATTAGTGTCTGAAAATCTTCTGAAAGCCAAGGTAAGATGACTTTAATTTACTTTGACATCATTGTTATTTCGAAAATAATGATATCCCAGCTATTAAAAGTGGATGTGAGCTCTTATCTCTGGAGATTTTTTCTGAGATCAAATGTTATCCTTCTAATTGTGGCTATTTTTATTCTAATTTGTGAACAGCATATGCTGAAACCCTTGTTTCTTTGCATCCCAAGTACAAATTATTATAACCCTTCTGAGATCTTAATTTCACACTTATCTTTTGAATTACAATTGAAGTTGACTTTAAAGTCACCTTGTTCAAGAAGGAAATTTATCAAAACATTGGGATGCTTCTTTACAAATACATATCTGTCATTAGTCGGTATCAAATCATTAGAAAAATTATTATTTTAGTATCATAATTTCTCCAAAAATTACCCTAACTATTTATAACATTAACATTCTCCTATCCCCTTTCAAGGAACTCACCGATTTTGAAGTAAGTTTGTTAAAATGGCTGTTTGTGTAGGAGTTGCAAGGAAAAAAGATTGAAGCTATGATTAATTGTAATAAAGTTCTCATTATAATTTGTCAATGTCTTAAAATATGTAGTCATTGACAACTTTCTCATGCAACTCAATTTGAAATTCATTAGTTCAATAGTGTACGAAAATCTTTCTTTATGTCGTTTTTCTTGATAAGAAATTAAGTATGATTGAACATATATGTTAAAAATTTGTGTAATTGCAGGATTATGCAGCAAATGAAGGAGAAAAACATATGCTGGAGTACTATTCAAAAAGCTTTCTGAGTGGAAACATAGCTGATCACATGGAAGGCTCCAGATACTGGATAAAAGACAAAGGACCTGTGATTGAAACGTAAGAGGATAAAAAAGCATGTATCCCCATTATTATTTGTATTAATTATTGGTGCACACCAAGATAGGTACTTTTTATTGCTATATAACCTTCACCCCAATTTCAAGATGGAAGAAATATTTCCTAAATCGTTTGAGATGAAATTTTGAGTGATAAAATTAAATTAAAATTGATGTGGTCAAGCGTCACTTGGTGGAATGGAGGAGACATTTCAGAAGGAATGAAACTTAGTAACTTCCAAAGGGAATTTCTTTTATTTTCACGACCGGTTTCGTTAACGAATTAACATCTTCTGGTGAGGAAATACAATATTGGTGACATTATATAGGAGATGAGAGAGGGGGGGGAGGTATGGGTGGGTGGGGAGAAGGAAACAAAGTAGCAGGTAGTGAGAGGAGAGACATTAGGGAAGACATATTCATTAGTAAGAAAATTTTTGTCGCTCTTAGAAATTTCAATAGTCTCCAGGGCATTTAAGCGGCGTCCTTTTTCAGCTTTGTGTAGTACACGAGGGATGAAATCGCTGGTGTGTTTTTCTGCGATTAGGTGATCTGCAAAGGCAGAACCCGGACCCCCAGTGCGATGGCAACGTCTGTGCTCGGAGGCTCTTGTCCTTAATGACCTCCCAGATTGACCGATATAATGGCAGGGGCAGTCGTTGCAGGACAGTTTGTATACCCCGCTGAGGGAGTCAGGGTCTCTCCTATCCTTGGCGGTGCAGAGCGTCCTCAGGTTCCTGGGGGTGTAAAAGGCAGGGCGGATATG
>KZ308746.1:1141052-1225430 GCA_000376725.2 Ladona fulva
TGTTACTGTTTTGCCTGCTCCTTGAATGCCCTTATTATAAACTTTCGAGAACCAATCATTAAATGCCTCAGCAACATCCTGTTCCTGGGTCAGGTTATCGCCTGCATCTGTATTAATAGTGAATGCGTTATTTCTATCACCTCTTCTACGACGTAAGTATTTGTAAAATTCATTCGAGTTATGAGAGTCAAGAGTGTTTTTCACATAAATTTCCTCTGCTCGTACTTTTTCAGCGGCTAATTCTCTGGTTAATTTCTTATACTTTTCCAACGAGGCTAAATCGCGGTCCTTCCTTTTATGTGCTAATCTAACTTTTCTTTTTAGCGACCTAATTTTCTTATTGTAGTACTCGGGATCTGGATTGTTTTTTAAGCGCTTCTTAGGAACGTACTTATCGATACCACTGAAAATAATCTTCTTAAATCCCTGCCACATCTCTTCAACTGAATTACCAACGCTTGCCCATTCTGCATATTTTTGATGTAGGAAATCTTGGAAACCCTTGCTATCTGCTTTGTTATACTGAAGGATTTCTATATTCTTTGAAACTGGTGACCGTTTAGGGACATCCCATTTAAGAATGAGCTCCACTGCGTTGTGATCGCTTATTCCCGGAATACTGCTAACTCTAATCAGTGAATCTAAAGGCTTTAAGAGAAAAACATCCAGTGTGTTAGACTCCCTGGTGGGATCCTTAACTACCTGAGTAAGACCCCCCTCACGAATTATGCTATTTACGAGTTCTTGGGGTTTACCCCCTCCCTCCGCGCTTCCTTCCCAACGGACGTTTGGTAGATTAAGATCTCCTGCGATGACCGTGAGGTTATTACTCATACTTCTGGCGCACAGGTCGTTTAGGATATTCAAAACATTAAAATCGTCACTAGGTTTCCTATACGCAGTAATGACATTCAGAACTCTCTTGTTTAACGGATTTGTGATTTTAACCCCTAACATTTCGCAGTCGTCATGAATCCATTCAAGATTACTATGAAGCTTATCTGAAACGCACGTAAAGACTCCCCCACCGCGTGAGCCACGATCTCTTCTATAAACCGTAAAACCTGATGGAAAAACTTCGCTAGAATAAATGTCTTTATGCAACCAAGATTCGGTTCCTATTATGATATCCGGATTTGAGGCTTCAACTAATGATGAAAACAATTCCTTCTTATTATAAAGACTCCTACAATTTACCTGGAGAAATCTCAACCCGCTACCTTCGTCAAAAGCTCTTATACATATATCAGCACCTTCATCATTTCTGGGTTTTTCTCTTGTTGGTTTCTCCGCCGTGTCATGAGTGGAATTTCCATACTCTCCGTCAATAAAACTGTCTCCATATCCACCGCTTACGCACGTTTTGTCACCTCTGGTACCTATCCCTAGTTTCCCTGTTGTATATACCTGCAAATAGAATCCGATAGGCAATTACCGAACTTAAAAGACCCCCTTCGATTAAAATGCAATCCATCCCTTCCCAAGTCCCTCTCACTAACCCATTTATTAGGATTTACATAATTTAACCCCTGACTTCTACATACCCAATCAATACCCCTATTAATATAATCAATTTTACCCTGACCCACATCCCTCCTTCTAACAATCCCATTTACAATAATCTTGGCTTTACTAAACTTTTTTCTGGCAACATTACACAAGTCATATATATCCCCAACCACATGATCACTACTTTGAGCCCTTTTAATATTATTGGTTCCCACATGAATCACCACTAGTTTTTCCCTTCTGTCATCCCCCATTCTCTCAATTTTAGTTTTTAATTGTTCAGCCCTGATTCCCGGTAAACAATCAACAACAGCTCCCTTACGTTTACACCCTTCCCCACCAAACCTTAACATTGAATCCCCCATAACCAGTACATCATTAAAGTGAGTTGGATTTGATTTCACCTGTTGGCGATCCTCCTCGCTGGTGATGAATTTGACGAGTCTGGATTTTAGATCCTCGTTCACTTCTTTCAGTCCTTCCTTTTCCTCGGTTAACCGTTTCACCTTTTCCTTCTCCTCCTCCAGCTCTTTCCGCAGCCTTAAAATCTCAGAGTCCTTCTCCTCTCGGGTGTTCTTTTCCTTCTTCTTAATACAACTGCTGCAGCGCCAGTCGTCTCCAACACAATTTTCTACTTTAAATAGACTGCAGCTGAAATGAAAATATTTCTTGCAATCACCACAGTGCACTCCGTTCTTCACACACTTATTGCACACTACGCATTTGGGTAAACTTGACTTCCCTGCCATTGTTCTTTCTCTTCCTTTCTTCTCTTGCGCGGAGCTCCCTGAGCACGTCCTTTCACCTCGACAGCCAGAGTAAGAGTGAAAGTTATGCTTGACTGCTTCGGCTAGAGAATAAAAGTAAAGCGCCCCCGGGTGGGCTCGAACCACCAACCTTTCGGTTAACAGCCGAACGCGCTAGCCGATTGCGCCACGGAGGCTGTTGCGTAATAATTTTTAAATTAAAACTATTTGACACATATATAGGTATAATGTTGATTCTAGGGATTTGTTTTTAGTAAAAAGTGTATGTTAGTCACTGATAAATATGGTGCCTTTTGCATTTAAAGTCTGTGATTAAATGACTTTATTCACTCTGTGTATTATTTTATTATTTGTGTTTTGCCCTTTGAATTCTTGTTTTGTGCCTATTTGGACCACATTTAATGGCATTCTATTACAGGGGCAGCCAACCTTTTACAGTGTATGATTCTGTTACTTCATTTTAATAATCTATTTCAATAACTTATAATAAATGGGCTTTCTGGATTACTTTGTTTTTTTCTTTAATAAATGTAAGTATTTCTGAATGTATAAGTACATAATGTAATAAATTCATTTTTGATGTTTCTTTGTTTATAATGCACTTTTAATACTCATGCAATGCTCCTTTTTTGGTAGATTTGCCATTAGTTAGCCATTCTTGATGTATAGCAATTAAAGTTCTGTCTCAAAGGGTAATTTTTTGTATGATTTAGAGTGACCAACATGTTTCTGTGCATCAGCATTGAGTGCTACTTCAGTATGCTGCTTGATAAATGCTCCTTCAGTGAATTCTTCCTCAATAGGACTGTTTTGTTTCAATCATTTTTACTTTCTCAATGATGCCTTAAAATATACCAGCTAAAGGAAACAGTAGGAAAGTGGAAGAAAGATGTCACCTTGCTGAAATCATAGGTGCCATGCATTAATGATGGCTAATAATGTCCCAATATTTCAATAATTTTTCAAGGTTAGGGTTGTGGAGGGATACAAGATGAAAGTATTTTAGCTTGTTCTTACATGGAAAAAGCTAAGTGAACAGAGTTTTATGTGGATAGACTATGATGGAAAGTTGCTTGAGGTTGAAAGCAAATATAACTTCCAGGATTAGGAATTATAGATTGATTTACTTTTGTATTTTGAGAATATGTTGATTAACCGTTTCTTCTCTACTCTATATCAGTAGTATTTTGAAGAAAAGATTTTCTTAATAAAACCATGAACCAATTAATTGGTGGAAATTTGAATCATACTGTTAGTTTTCATATAATTACATTTATATTCTGACAAGGAATGAAAAATAGTAATTATCTTTGTCTAAAATGTATGGGCTGAATTAATTTTACTATCAGTATTTGCTCTATTAATTTGAACAATTTTATGATTTATTGAAAATTATTTGTGTTTCTTTTTTAGCTACATTGGATTTATAGAAACATACAGAGATCCTTCTGGCACAAGGGGAGAATTTGAAGGCTTTGTTGCTATGGTGAATAAAGAAATGTCTGCCAAATTCAATGAACTGGTCGAAAAAGCTGAACAGTTTTTGCCTAAGCTTCCCTGGCCAAAGGCTTTTGAGAAGGATCATTTCTTGCGTCCAGATTTCACATCTCTGGATGTACTGACATTTTCAGGGAGTGGAATACCTTCTGGCATCAACATACCAAATTGTAAGAATTTTGAAAGTATATTCTTGAAAGTGAGATATTTACCCTAGAAGTAGTGCTTTGAACTACGATATTTTCTTTTTTAATTTTAGATGATGAAATCCGTCAGAAAGAGGGTTTCAAAAACGTATCTCTGGGGAACGTAATTCCTGCAAATTATAAGGAATCTGTAACACCTTTCCTTTCTGACACTGACCAAGGTCTTCTTGTTAAGTATAGGGTACAAGCCTTTGAGGTAAGGGGTAATTTATTACAATTATTCTACTCTTCTTTTAATATTTTCTCTTCTGTAGTGTTGTAATTGTTAATTATTAGTTAGGTTATATTAGCTCTTTAAGTCCAATTCACATATTTTGTTAAAATTTGTCTATTGGTGCAGAATACAGAAGAATGATTTATTTTCACTTTTGTCTCTGTCTTGTTCATTTATGGTTGTGATTATATGAAAGATATGAGTTATTCTGAATTCACACCTTAGTGAATACTGTGGAAAGTGTTACTTTTTGGTACTTTTAATACACACAAATTTAACAACTTAAATTTCTGCCTCGGTGAGGGAAAGAATGTCACATTACCTTACTCCTCATCTTGCTTAGTTGCTATATTTCCTCTCCAAAGTTTTGGTAGTTGAGGATCAAACTAGTCATTGGACTGATGACTTTACTGACAAACTGCCCCATCCCCAGGGTTGAAATTGATCTGAGAGATAATTGTTATCCTACCTTGTTTAGAAACAATGAAATTGAGCTATGGAAGTCAAAATGCTGAAGCATGATTCAAGGAGATGGTAGTATAATGTTTGCCATTCTTATGCAGCCATGTTTTCATAAAGATGCAGTCTGTTTGGAAGATAAGTGTTCTGACTTTTCAAATAATGGAAAGAAAAGAAAGAGGCATTGGTGTTAGAATATAGAGAAAAAACCCAAAGCAATAAAATGTTCTATTTTGATACTTTCAAATAAATTCTGCATTTGATGAAAAGGTCTACATAAAATCTTTAATTTTGTAGGTGAAGAGTAAAAACTATCTAAGTTTTAGGGTTCACAATATAAATCCTTTCCCTTTGAAATNCTCTGCAGGCGGTAGGAAAGATTTCCTAAGAATGGAAATCTCCTCCATGATGTCTGAGGACGGTTGGGGCTCTCTAGGGAAGGGGTGATTCTCCGGGAAGCGATGTTCTTGAGTCTCCGCTTCAGGAGGCGTTCCACTAAACATTCCTTGTATCCGTTGTGGAGAGCTATTTGTTTAATTGTGTTGAATTCTCTGTTGAATTCTTCAGAGGAAAGGGGAATCTGGGTCAGGCGGTTAATCATGGAGTGGAAAGCGGCAAGTTTATGCGAATGATGATGGGAGGAATTGTAGGGGATGACATGGTCGGTATAGGAAGGTTTGCGGTAAATGGCAAAGGTAGGGGTTTCGTTTTTAAGGGTGATGGATAAGTCCAAGAAGTTAAGGCATCCCTCCTCTGTTAATTAAAAATAAAGTTAAATAAAAATTAAATTTAAATTCAAACTTTTGGGAGCTCTGAACTTCTGTAGGTAACAATATTCATATTTAATAACATTAACAGTAGTTATAAGGCAAATAAATAGGAAAAGTACCTCTTTGAACAATAAAATTTGAAAGTTAGTTAATAATAGCCAAAAACATAAAATAATACATTATTGCTAATTTTGATAATTAGGTCAGGACTTTTAGGGAATGTCCCACTTAAATTAGGATATCTGGCAACCCTAAAACAATGAATGTGCTCTAATTTACATGGGCTGTATGATAAGTACCTGTGTTAGGCAAGAAAATGCATTAACTTTTTCAAGCCATCCAAAAAATATGTTTTGTCGAACTCTGCAAAAGAGGCCTCTGTTGTGGCAATGACTTCTTTGTTTGATGTGAATCTCTTTCCCCCAAGCCATTTTTTCATGTTTGCAAACAAAAAGAAATCACATGGGGCCAAATTTGGAGAATAGGGCAGATGAGGTAGCAATTTGTACGGTTATTCAACCAGTTTTGCTGTGGCGATTACAGATGAGGGAGCTGGTGTGTTGTCATGATGGAAGAGCACTTTTTTCTTCGCCGAGTGGGGCCGTTTTTTCCTCAATTCAGCATTGAATTGGTCCAATAAATCAGCATAGTACTGCTACGTGATTGTCCTTCCCTTCTCCAAATAGTTGGTGAAGATGAATCCTCGTGAATCCCAAAAAAACGGTGGCCATGACTTTTCTGGCCGATGGAACTGTTTTTGCCTTCTTTGGAGCAGGTTCGCCAGGTGAAATCCACTGTTTTGACTGTTCATTCACTTCTGGCATGTAGTAATGGATCCATGTTTCGTCAATAGTCACTAAATGCCGTAGAAACTCTTTCGGATTGCGCTTAATCATGTCCAAACAATTCTCCGAAATTGTCATGCGATTCTGTTTTTGTTCCATAGTGAGGAAGTACAGCACCCATCTCGCCAATAACTTTCTCATGCCCAATTTTTCATGAAGGATACTTAGCATGCGTTCAATAGAGATGTTTACAATGTCAGCAATCTCTCTGATCTTCACACGGCGATCTGCTAGCATGATATCATGAACTTTGTTAACCATATCCTCTGTAGTCACCTCAGTCGGATGGCCTGGGTGCTCTTCATCAATAACAGACGTTTGGCCACGCTTGAATTCATTAAACCAATATCTGATGGTAATCATCGAAGGTGCATGGTCCTTATAAACAGCATGCAACTTCACCTTGATTTCCTCACACGTCTTCCCATCCAGAAAAAGAAATCGAATCACTGATCGATATTGCTCTTTCTCCATGGTGGCAAGCAAACACGAACTTGACTACTTTCAACAGCTATCAAAACAAAACTACTCGATTAATCTGTCTGTAAAGATGGCGTTAAATTATGGCATACACATTTTGTCAGTGGTGCCATCAGTCGCTAAACACAGGTACTTAACATACAGCCCTTATATGTCAAAGAGTTTATTTATTTATTTAGGAATTACCCGTCGCGATTAGGTCGTGGGACCCGGTGGCAACGGTTGAGGGGGTGCAAAAACAATGTACTAACTGTCCGGCATTCGCCCAAAGACGGGAGGAAAACCCCTCCAAAAACCTCCCGCAGACAGTACACATTCAATACAACCAATTAATATATACATACAATACATCTGAATAAACATACATACATAAAGTTGAAATTAATTTTCCCACATACCATATTTTGCAGTGTCTATACACATATATACATATAAGTTATACATAGTCGAGTTCAAGAGACTTAAGTTAAAATACATTACATAATGAACATGCAACATAAGAACAAACATAGAAATTAGCAGCTTTTAATTTTTGCTTTGAAGATTTTAATATTTTTAGGCATTGGGATGAGAAGATCTCCAGGTAAAGCATTCCATTCCCTTATACCCCTGTTAACAAATGAGTATTTCACTACATCGGTTTTCTGTTCCCGTTCCTTTATTTTTAATGAATGATCGCCACGTCCTCTATAGTTAGGAGTATCAAACCTTGCTCGTAATTCCTCCCAACCATCTTTACAGTTCCACGCATTATATACACCCGCTAATCTAAATGTCCTCCTTCTCGATGATAATGATTCCCATCCTAACTCATCTAACATTTTACCGACACTCTCATCCTTCTTATGCTTTCCGCTAACGTATCTAGCCGCCTTCCTTTGTACGCCTTCGAGTTTCTTCTTAAGACCCGTTTCATGTGGATCCCATACACTCGTCGCATATTCGACAATCGGCCTAACCAGGGATTTATATGCTCTTTCCCTGACTCCCTTCCCACTCCGTCTTAAGTTTCTCATTACAAAGTGGAGATTTCTATACGCTTTCGAAGTAATATCTTCGATGTGGCTTCCCCATTTAAGGTTTTCTGATAATTTAACACCTAGATATTTGCAGTCAGGTACGGTGGAAATGATTTCATTGTTCAAAGTATAATGATTTAATCCGGGTGACTTCTTTCTAGAAAACTTAATATGCTTACATTTAGTAACATTGATCATCATCCCATTCACTTTAGTCCAATCCTCTAACTCTTGTAGATCACTTTGCAAGATTTCGCAGTCCTGTATTTCCCTTACACGCCTATATAGAATACAATCATCGGCAAAAAGCCTTACTTCAGATTGAATATTCTTTGGGAGATCATTAATGTAAATTAGGAATAGCAATGGTCCGAGGACGCTACCCTGTGGAATACCCGAGGTGACTTCAATCTCTTTGGAGTAGACATCACCGACTCTGACTCTTTGTTTCCTATCTTTCAAAAAATTTTCGATCCAGCTTACAACCCTATGATCGACGTTTAACTCACGCACTTTCGCTATAAGTAGGTTATGAGGAACTTTATCGAAAGCCTTAGCAAAATCAATGACAACCGCGTCAACTTCATCCCGTTCATCCATAGTTTCGGCAACGTCCTGAACCAACCCGAGGAGCTGTGTCTCGCATGAATATCCCTGCCTGAATCCGTGCTGCCTCTTACTTAACCAGTCGTTTTCCCTCCAATATTCACGGAGATATTCTGCTATTATTTTTTCCATTAGCTTACAGACTTGAGAGGTTAGACTAATGGGCCTATAATTATCTACCGACGTTTTAGAACCCCCCTTATGTATCGGAATTACGATTGCTTTAGTCCAATCATCTGGGATATGGTTATTGTTTAAAGTTGCTGTAAACAATATTCTAAGGTAAGGTACTATTGCATTATTTCCCAGTTTAATAGCGTCACTGGGGATTTCATCAGGTCCTTTCGATTTCCTATTCTTCAATTTAAGAATATTCCTTAAAATAACTGAGTCTAAGATTCTGATATAGTTTGAGCTGTTCCATACGCTTTGTGATGTTACTGTTTTGCCTGCTCCTTGAATGCCCTTATTATAAACTTTCGAGAACCAATCATTAAATGCCTCAGCAACATCCTGTTCCTGGGTCAGGTTATCGCCTGCATCTGTATTAATAGTGAATGCGTTATTTCTATCACCTCTTCTACGACGTAAGTATTTGTAAAATTCATTCGAGTTATGAGAGTCAAGAGTGTTTTTCACATAAATTTCCTCTGCTCGTACTTTTTCAGCGGCTAATTCTCTGGTTAATTTCTTATACTTTTCCAACGAGGCTAAATCGCGGTCCTTCCTTTTATGTGCTAATCTAACTTTTCTTTTTAGCGACCTAATTTTCTTATTGTAGTACTCGGGATCTGGATTGTTTTTTAAGCGCTTCTTAGGAACGTACTTATCGATACCACTGAAAATAATCTTCTTAAATCCCTGCCACATCTCTTCAACTGAATTACCAACGCTTGCCCATTCTGCATATTTTTGATGTAGGAAATCTTGGAAACCCTTGCTATCTGCTTTGTTATACTGAAGGATTTCTATATTCTTTGAAACTGGTGACCGTTTAGGGACATCCCATTTAAGAATGAGCTCCACTGCGTTGTGATCGCTTATTCCCGGAATACTGCTAACTCTAATCAGTGAATCTAAAGGCTTTAAGAGAAAAACATCCAGTGTGTTAGACTCCCTGGTGGGATCCTTAACTACCTGAGTAAGACCCCCCTCACGAATTATGCTATTTACGAGTTCTTGGGGTTTACCCCCTCCCTCCGCGCTTCCTTCCCAACGGACGTTTGGTAGATTAAGATCTCCTGCGATGACCGTGAGGTTATTACTCATACTTCTGGCGCACAGGTCGTTTAGGATATTCAAAACATTAAAATCGTCACTAGGTTTCCTATACGCAGTAATGACATTCAGAACTCTCTTGTTTAACGGATTTGTGATTTTAACCCCTAACATTTCGCAGTCGTCATGAATCCATTCAAGATTACTATGAAGCTTATCTGAAACGCACGTAAAGACTCCCCCACCGCGTGAGCCACGATCTCTTCTATAAACCGTAAAACCTGATGGAAAAACTTCGCTAGAATAAATGTCTTTATGCAACCAAGATTCGGTTCCTATTATGATATCCGGATTTGAGGCTTCAACTAATGATGAAAACAATTCCTTCTTATTATAAAGACTCCTACAATTTACCTGGAGAAATCTCAACCCGCTACCTTCGTCAAAAGCTCTTATACATATATCAGCACCTTCATCTTTTCTGGGTTTTTCTCTTGTTGGTTTCTCCGTCGTGTCATGAGTGGAATTTCCATACTCTCCGTCAATAAAACTGTCTCCATATCCACCGCTTACGCACGTTTTGTCACCTCTGGTACCTATCCCTAGTTTCCCTGTTGTAGATACCTGCAAATAGAATCCGATAGGCAATTACCGAACTTAAAAGACCCCCTTCGATTAAAATGCAATCCATCCCTTCCCAAGTCCCTCTCACTAACCCATTTATTAGGATTTACATAATTTAACCCCTGACTTCTACATACCCAATCAATACCCCTATTAATATAATCAATTTTACCCTGACCCACATCCCTCCTTCTAACAATCCCATTTACAATAATCTTGGCTTTACTAAACTTTTTTCTGGCAACATTACACAAGTCATATATATCCCCAACCACATGATCACTACTTTGAGCCCTTTTAATATTATTGGTTCCCACATGAATCACCACTAATTTTTCCCTTCTGTCATCCCCCATTCTCTCAATTTTAGTTTTTAATTGTTCAGCCCTGATTCCCGGTAAACAATCAACAACAGCTCCCTTACGTTTACACCCTTCCCCACCAAACCTTAACATTGAATCCCCCATAACCAGTACATCATTAAAGTGAGTTGGATTTGATTTCACCTGTTGGCGATCCTCCTCGCTGGTGATGAATTTGTCGAGTCTGGCTTTTAGGTCCTCGTTCACTTCTTTCAGTCCTTCCTTTTCCTCGGTTAACCGTTTCACCTTTTCCTTCTCCTCCTCCAGCTCTTTCCGCAGCCTTAAAATCTCGGAGTCCTTCTCCTCTCGGGTGTTCTTTTCCTTCTTCTTAATACAACTGCTGCAGCGCCAGTCGTCTCCAACACAATTTTCTACTTTAAATAGACTGCAGCTGAAATGAAAATATTTCTTGCAATCACCACAGTGCACTCCGTTCTTCACACACTTATTGCACACTACGCATTTGGGTAAACTTGACTTCCCTGCCATTGTCCTTTCTCTTCCTTTCTTCTCTTGCGCGGAGCTCCCTGAGCACGTCCTTTCACCTCGACAGCCAGAGTAAGAGTGAAAGTTATGCTTGACTGCTTCGGCTAGAGAATAAAAGTAAAGCGCCCCCGGGTGGGCTCGAACCACCAACCTTTCGGTTAACAGCCGAACGCGCTAGCCGATTGCGCCACGGAGGCTGTTGCGTAATAATTTTTAAATTAAAACTATTTGACACATATATAGGTATAATGTTGATTCTAGGGATTTGTTTTTAGTAAAAAGTGTATGTTAGTCACTGATAAATATGGTGCCTTTTGCATTTAAAGTCTGTGATTAAATGACTTTATTCACTCTGTGTATTATTTTATTATTTGTGTTTTGCCCTTTGAATTCTTGTTTTGTGCCTATTTGGACCACATTTAATGGCATTCTATTACAGGGGCAGCCAACCTTTTACAGTGTATGATTCTGTTACTTCATTTTAATAATCTATTTCAATAACTTATAATAAATGGGCTTTCTGGATTACTTTGTTTTTTTCTTTAATAAATGTAAGTATTTCTGAATGTATAAGTACATAATGTAATAAATTCATTTTTGATGTTTCTTTGTTTATAATGCACTTTTAATACTCATGCAATGCTCCTTTTTTGGTAGATTTGCCATTAGTTAGCCATTCTTGATGTATAGCAATTAAAGTTCTGTCTCAAAGGGTAATTTTTTGTATGATTTAGAGTGACCAACATGTTTCTGTGCATCAGCATTGAGTGCTACTTCAGTATGCTGCTTGATAAATGCTCCTTCAGTGAATTCTTCCTCAATAGGACTGTTTTGTTTCAATCATTTTTACTTTCTCAATGATGCCTTAAAATATACCAGCTAAAGGAAACAGTAGGAAAGTGGAAGAAAGATGTCACCTTGCTGAAATCATAGGTGCCATGCATTAATGATGGCTAATAATGTCCCAATATTTCAATAATTTTTCAAGGTTAGGGTTGTGGAGGGATACAAGATGAAAGTATTTTAGCTTGTTCTTACATGGAAAAAGCTAAGTGAACAGAGTTTTATGTGGATAGACTATGATGGAAAGTTGCTTGAGGTTGAAAGCAAATATAACTTCCAGGATTAGGAATTATAGATTGATTTACTTTTGTATTTTGAGAATATGTTGATTAACCGTTTCTTCTCTACTCTATATCAGTAGTATTTTGAAGAAAAGATTTTCTTAATAAAACCATGAACCAATTAATTGGTGGAAATTTGAATCATACTGTTAGTTTTCATATAATTACATTTATATTCTGACAAGGAATGAAAAATAGTAATTATCTTTGTCTAAAATGTATGGGCTGAATTAATTTTACTATCAGTATTTGCTCTATTAATTTGAACAATTTTATGATTTATTGAAAATTATTTGTGTTTCTTTTTTAGCTACATTGGATTTATAGAAACATACAGAGATCCTTCTGGCACAAGGGGAGAATTTGAAGGCTTTGTTGCTATGGTGAATAAAGAAATGTCTGCCAAATTCAATGAACTGGTCGAAAAAGCTGAACAGTTTTTGCCTAAGCTTCCCTGGCCAAAGGCTTTTGAGAAGGATCATTTCTTGCGTCCAGATTTCACATCTCTGGATGTACTGACATTTTCAGGGAGTGGAATACCTTCTGGCATCAACATACCAAATTGTAAGAATTTTGAAAGTATATTCTTGAAAGTGAGATATTTACCCTAGAAGTAGTGCTTTGAACTACGATATTTTCTTTTTTAATTTTAGATGATGAAATCCGTCAGAAAGAGGGTTTCAAAAACGTATCTCTGGGGAACGTAATTCCTGCAAATTATAAGGAATCTGTAACACCTTTCCTTTCTGACACTGACCAAGGTCTTCTTGTTAAGTATAGGGTACAAGCCTTTGAGGTAAGGGGTAATTTATTACAATTATTCTACTCTTCTTTTAATATTTTCTCTTCTGTAGTGTTGTAATTGTTAATTATTAGTTAGGTTATATTAGCTCTTTAAGTCCAATTCACATATTTTGTTAAAATTTGTCTATTGGTGCAGAATACAGAAGAATGATTTATTTTCACTTTTGTCTCTGTCTTGTTCATTTATGGTTGTGATTATATGAAAGATATGAGTTATTCTGAATTCACACCTTAGTGAATACTGTGGAAAGTGTTACTTTTTGGTACTTTTAATACACACAAATTTAACAACTTAAATTTCTGCCTCGGTGAGGGAAAGAATGTCACATTACCTTACTCCTCATCTTGCTTAGTTGCTATATTTCCTCTCCAAAGTTTTGGTAGTTGAGGATCAAACTAGTCATTGGACTGATGACTTTACTGACAAACTGCCCCATCCCCAGGGTTGAAATTGATCTGAGAGATAATTGTTATCCTACCTTGTTTAGAAACAATGAAATTGAGCTATGGAAGTCAAAATGCTGAAGCATGATTCAAGGAGATGGTAGTATAATGTTTGCCATTCTTATGCAGCCATGTTTTCATAAAGATGCAGTCTGTTTGGAAGATAAGTGTTCTGACTTTTCAAATAATGGAAAGAAAAGAAAGAGGCATTGGTGTTAGAATATAGAGAAAAAACCCAAAGCAATAAAATGTTCTATTTTGATACTTTCAAATAAATTCTGCATTTGATGAAAAGGTCTACATAAAATCTTTAATTTTGTAGGTGAAGAGTAAAAACTATCTAAGTTTTAGGGTTCACAATATAAATCCTTTCCCTTTGAAATTTCTAATTTTTTAAATATAGAATGAAAATTTCCTTATACCTTCCATTATTTTTTCTTATATGTTCATATGTAGAATTCTTAAAGAAATCAAACTTCTTAATGCTTAAATTCATTCTTGAACTTGAAAATTTCCTATCAGTAGTAGTATTGTTAAAAGTGCTTCGACAGCTTAGGTCATTTCGCGCGTAGGCCGCCACCAGGAATAGAACCCGGGACAGCTTTCACTGAAGGTGAACGTGTTTCCCACTTGGCTATCGGGAGCCCCAATTTCCTATCTTTTGAATTGATAATTGATATTTTCTTAACTTGTGGCATATATTCCTTCATATTAAAATTTCAAATTTTCCTAATATATAGGTTCAAGTTGGAATTCACGAGCTTCTTGGCCATGGGAGTGGAAAGAAATTTAACAGAAATGAAAAGGGAGAGTTCAACTTTGATATAGAAACGGTTATCAATCCTCTTACTAATGAAAAGGTCAGTGAAATCTATTTCTTTTCTTTTTTTGCTCATTTCTGTGTGAATTTCTTTGGTCCAATATTTTTCTACAGTACACTACCTCCAGTAACTGATTCCTCATTGTTTTCTTGTCTAAATTTAGGAAAAATATTCACTTTTGTCTTTAAAACTTTCCAGATTGCAGGCTCTTACTCATTGCATGATAATCTAGTTTATGATCACATTTGTTTTTCACCAAATTTTTCCAGATTTCCTCTCATTGTTGCACTTTTACATCCTCAACTCTAGTTTCCATTTGTTGCTTACAATTAATGTAGTGATAAATAAAGCAAAACATATTGCTGAAGATTACCATCAACATAAAAATGCATACATAATAGTATTCAAATAATATATCAAAGAGTAAACTGAAATAATCACCGTATCTACTGATATTTATTGATATGACGCATAATATATTGCCATTGTCAGGTCATGCAGTAAATGTAAATATCAATCTGAAACACTGCAATTCTAGTTGCAAGACTTGTATCCAACCGTGGCTGAAATTTGCAAATAAATATAATCTTCTGTGTAGAAAAATAATTAACCAAATTCTTAATCAGATATGTAATTGTTATATTATGAAATTTAATATTTTAATGTCTTTACAGCTGGTGAGAGTGAATTCTGTTGTGCTTCCTTGAAACAAAAAATTGTGTGACAGTTTCATTTGCTAGTATTAAATTATTTCAGAATATGCTTTTGTATGTCCATTTCTTCTTAGTGCAAGTTTTGCTTTAATTTACATCACCGTTTTTCTTCAAGCTACTCTTTTTAATTAGCAATCGTTGTAGAATCCTTTTTATTTAGTTTAGCTGGCACATGGTATTTAATCCTTGTTCTATAATTCGTCTGTACAGTTTTGGATACAGTGTATCTATTTTTGTATTTGTTCATCAATTTAGTATTATTTTCATGACCAGGTTGTAAGCAAAGCATTGGGGTGTCCTGATTATGATTTTCTTTGCCATTTTGTATGGAAAGATAGACAAGAAAAGGCCTTCCAAGGACTTTATACCTTAGCATCAATAGCTGTCCCTGTTCTTAAACTTATTTTGCTGTATTTTTGATACACTGTTTTCTTTTAACTTGAAAAATACACTGCTGTTGAATTGATAACATTGATATGAATTTTTAACTTTGCAAATCACTAACAAAAAATCTAGAATTAAACAAGGTAATACATGGATACCAATTGGAATCAATTTCCCCTTAATCTATAAATCTTCGCTTTTTGCAGTACAATAATAGGAGCACACAGTTAGTTATGGTACTTGAAAAGAATTTGTTTACGTTAACCATTTATGGAAAAAAATTTATTCCACTTGAGTTGTTCACCTTTTGATTGAGTTTGTCGACTGTAATATATGGCCTGTAAAAAACGTTTAACAATCAGGATCTAATTAAAATGCATTCAACATGTTAAGATAACCACCCTTTATCAATTGTTACAGATTATATTTTAGAATCGTATACATTAGACTTACTACAACTATATCAGACTATACTAAACTCTTCAGACTTTCTGGTAAGTTTGGTGGAATTGAGAAAGATTTATTTTACATTTACAGAAAGATGTCTTAAGGGACCTCTGGATAACTATGTAGTTAACGAGTTCAACCTTGGTGAAAGCAGTTCCAGGTTTGATTTCATTTCATGTGAAATGACCTTCGGTGTCAAAGCTCTTTTAAAAATTACTTACTACAAACATCTTAAAATTGATAAGGGAAGTTTGTCTGAATACTTAAAATTCATTTTCAGCAAAATCGTGATTGTTAAAAATTTTGATGGGCCATGGACTATTGTCGACAAATGCACACTAGGAGTTGAGTAAATTTAAAATCATCTGATGGTAATTAACTTTTAAGTGCTACTGGCAAGTCAAGGAAGCTTGGAGTACTATAAATGAAACTTAAGTTAAGATCAAGCTTCACATCATTCTATATCAACAATGCTTCACCAAATCTTTGTGATATTTCTAATGCCATTCTTGAATATTTTTCACTGGTAGTTCCTTTTCGTAGCTTATTTATTCAGCTAATGGCCTAACACTTAAAAATTATCACTCATCTCCTGTTTAACTACATGATGTAAGTTAATTTTCTTATTCCAAATATAGCAGGTCGGCAGTCATAATATTGGCATATCTTGAAGATTTATCAGGGCATATGTTAAAATTGTTTCCTTGTACATCATATGTCCCTCATTTTCTTGTAAGAGAATCTTTTTTTCAGGGTAATTTCCCTGATGTATGAAATATCAAGTATGCACTGTAAACACTCAATCATGTCACATTGCTATGAAATCTGCTTCTCCTTCTGCATTTCATTCAGTGTAAAAGGTCACTTACTTTGTAGTGCCAGCATTCTATTCTTGCATGCAGAGTAGCACCTAGCCTATCTGCTGCCCAGGTGCAAACATAATTTTCCACCCCATAAATTAAATACCAAAACCATACATTTCCTGATTTATTGGTCAAAATTATTTTGTAAACTTTTGAAAAACAATTGTTTTATGACTTCGTTCCCCATCTTGCATTGGTCACAAAAATCCGTAATAATTAATTATGCAGGCTCTGCATGTTAATATACTAAATTGTTATGGGAGTTAATAGTTATCTCAACTAAATTTGAAAGTTTCTAATAAAAATTGTTTTTCAATGTACGTAACTTTGATTAAATCCATCACATAAATATTACTTTCTTGTCTTGAGTTATCCATAATTCTTTCCTCTTAACATTTGCCAATATTTAATTTCACATCATAATCTTTCTTAGGTAAGTAATGTGTATCACAAAGAAAACAACAAATAATTATCCATAATTAAACCAAATTTTTCAGTTGTTCATTGTTTGCTTTTCCATAAATGTTATGTTTTATAATGTTGAATTCTTTGCGGCATTGTTTAAGAAATTGTTTTCCTTGTAATTATTTGTAAATTGCAGCTGAAATTGCCAAAAGAAGCCTACAAATTATGGTCTTCTTTCTGCTGACTGTTGCATATAAGCAGATTAGCAGGAGGTGATTTTATTAGCATAGGGCAAAAAGCACAGTGTTTGTTTACCCGTTTTGATTATAATCCTAATATCTCTAATTTTTAGGACAGAGGCTGAGAATCAGCTTATTATTTCAGTTGCTTGTCTGTATTAAGATGTAGTTGTTTTACTTGTTTACTAAATACTTGTCTTGTTTATCTCACTTTGATTTGTTTAGTATTTAGTCAAAAATGAGCATGGTACATTAAAATGGTATTTGTTTAAGCTCTTATGTATTAATTTGATGAACTGATGTTTTCAGTTGTCTTTTGTCATTTATAGATCAAGTCTTGGTTTGAGCCAGGAGAGACTCATGACACCAAGTTTACCAATATGGGCTCGACATATGAAGAGTGCCGAGCTGAAAGTGTGGGACTGTACCTCAGCCTTGAAAAGGACATTCTTAAGTAATACACTTTTCATCAACTTAACTTTATTTGAATAAAAATCAGGAAAGATGATATGCTTTGATTTTGATCTTTTTCAACTTCTAATTTAATTTTTATTTATGAGTATGATTATCCACATTGAGAGTAGTAGTATTGTTAAAAGTGCTTCGACTGTTTAGGTCATTTTGCACATAGGCTCTCGCAGGGAATCGCACCCGAGACTGCTTTCATGACAGTCAAACGTGTTGCCTACTAGGCTGTCCAGAAGCCAGATTATCCATATTTTCCATAACAAATGTCAAACTATCAATTGATATTAGTGATAGCTATTAGTAATAATTTATGAAATCCATTTAGTAACAGTGGATATTAAATTTACAATCAAAGGTATGCATCAGTTAGTCTTTAAATAAGACAATCAGGTGCTCTAGCCTAACTTTGTGGATCACCATATAAAACCAATCAGAGAACATATGAAGCACTGTTCCCTGATTTGTATGACAATAACAATTCTTTTTTTTTTTCACAAGAATCGTTGTAAGTTAAGCTTTGATAGCTATACTGTTGATATGGATTTGAGGTGTCGAGGAAGTTTTTTCTGGTATGAAGGCCTTCGCTGCATTAAGATTCCATTATGACATGGCTTTAGGGAATATGCTGTGGTTGTCAAAGATGATGAGTGGTTAAATGGCAACCTGAAGAAGCCAGCTACATTGTTGGCAAACTGTCATTTTTATTTACAACCACTGCATATTCCCAAAAGTCATTATAACAAGGAAGTTATTGTTTAGGCTCCAGGATAGCCATGTGGACAAAACATTCACCTTTGGTGAAAGCAGTGCCAGGTTTGGTCCCTGATGGATGGATGGCACCTGAAGTGTTGTAGCACTTTTAATAATACTACTTTATTGTAATTAGATGTCAAAAAGGAGTGAAGATGATGTTGGGAAATCTATAAACTACAGTGATTTATATGGATGTCACCTTTACAATGAATCAGATCAGTATGTGCAGTTTGAATTAGATGTAGATTGTATTCAGTAAATATAGCACAACTTATGCACAGATTACACACACAAGCCAGAGCTAAAATTTTCAGATTAGAGGAAAAAGATTATTCATTCTTTCTGCAATAAAAACAACACGGGCCTGAACCACCATCTTTTGTATTGAGAATGCTTTACAATATCTTATAATATTATAATATTTACAAAAGTAATAGTTCTACTCATAAAATTATTACTAAAAGGATGAAGTTCATTATTCACAGTGACTATAATTCCCTCGGAATAAAGTTAAAATATTCTCAACGTCACTCACTCATTTTTTACTTTTTTCCTCAGAAGTGGGACCAATCATTCATTTAGCATTATAAAATATCATTCTCCTTTTGACAAATTACTTGAATAGCTGTTTTTTTTATTCAGTTTTTATCAATTATCTCAACTTGATGTGGTTGCATAAATTTAAGGAACAGAAGAGTTTTCATTAAAATGTGAAATGCAGTAAATTTTCTTATGTCTCACTCAAATATTTTCTCATCATAATTTAATGAATTGCATCATTATAGAATATCTCTTTCTATTCTTTGATGTTTACTTCTTATAAAATATTATGAAATAATAGTGATAATAGTATGTATTATAAGGCATTTAATTTTACTCTGTAATGCTTGAGTACAACATAAATAAATGAATAGGATTTCCCATAGAACTGCTCATAAGCTGGTCTATAAATAGTAAGGTCTTTCAAGAGAAGGGCCTGTTTTTAATTAATTCATATCCTAAATCCTCAACATGGAAATAATTTTACTTAAGTTCATATTCAAGTCAAGGCTTAGGCTGGTGGTTTCAATTTGGTTTTGGAGATATGTTTTTAAGCCTCGTGTGTCAACTTGTTTATTAGCTAGTGCAGTTTGTATTCATTTCCATTATGGTCCGTAAAACAGTTTCCAGTATGGGAAATTTTGTTTAAATTGTTTTGTAAAAGGTTAATCTCTAATTTTAAACTTTTGAGACTAATTTTTGTGTTGTCTACAGAATATTTGGCTATGAAGGTGAAGAAGCAGATGACATTATGTATGTGAATTGGCTGAGTCTTGTCTGGACTGGGATGGGAAAAGCACTAGAGATGTACCAACCTGAAACCAAGTCTTGGCTACAGGTGAGAACATTTGTTATGTGTTCTTAGCATTCTCCTTTTGGACTAGCAATTTTTCTATCAATTATTAAAGTAAGTAAGAGATGATTTAAGCCTTTGATTTAATGTTTTGTTTATTTCCTTTTTGATGTGTCATTCTAGATGTCCATTCACAGGCATGCAATTTAAAACATGGAGTTAATCTGTTTAGCATTAAAACGAAATAGAATTTTAGTGAATGATTGAAATTAGAGCAAAATTTAATTTAGGGACAGTTATTGGTTTTAAAGTAAAATAAATGTTACTGGTTTATTGTTATTGGTATTGAAATCAAATAAACTATTTTTATTTCTGATACATACGACATCGATGAATATTACATTTAATGCTTGATGTTCAAGAGCCATTCGAAAAGTAACATAAGACAGTTTTGGTTGTTAACAGCAAAAGATTTATGTTTAACCAGTATTCATCAGTTTCATTAGGAAAATGTCATCCATTTTGCTTTAATTAGATCATAATAGATTACTGTGCTGTTTTTTGCACATCTCCTGTTCATTAAAACTTTGTCTTTCTCTAAGAGCATCACTTCACAGAAAGAAGAACTTCTTGGTCCCCTTTAGATTGACCATCTGTTTAACATAACATTTTTGATTTAAAATAGAGAAGTGTTTGATTTCTTATTTTCTGTATTTTGACTTCACAATAATCATATATACAAATGTAAAGGTGGATTTCATGTATGATCTACCCCTGAAAATACATGTGAAATTTGGTTCTTTTCATAGCTTTCTCGGTGATTAATAAATATTGCAAAGCTAATTCATGTGGATTAATTTATTCCACTGTAATCAGCTTAGTATTTCCAGTAGATTTTACTTATAAATAGTGAGGTTTTAGTTAATGCACTTTCAAAAGTAATACGGACTAATAGAGTTATAATTTAGCACTTATATGTACAGTTTTGAGTTGTATAAGTAAACTGGTTTAAGTAAAGATCTTCATTATTAAAGTTTTACTGAAGATATCCATTATTAAGCTATTTTGAAGGATTCAATTGTTAACAAATTAACCAAATTTGGAATTTCTCATGTTAGTAATCAGTATGTCATATGATGACTTTTTGTTAGAAGCTGTCTAACATAATATGCAACATTAATTTTATGGCAATTATATTTTTAATTAAAACTTTGTTTTGAAAGGTTTTCCTATTGCAAGTAGTTTGGGCAAGTTCAAGTGTTTTCATACACTGTGTGGACAGAATTGATGATTCATAGTATCTAAACTTGAGTATTTCATTTCCTTTAATCATATTTGTGCTAAGACTTGGTTTTGACGTTACTGCTTGGTTGGATCAAATTTAATTGCCCATTCAGCCATAGTGGTTTTGCCACCAACCCACCAGTGCCCATGTCCAGCTTTTAGGATCATTTATGGTTTACATATTTACATTTGTTGTTTAGAAAGACTCAAATTGTCCTTCTATCGAATCCTAATTTTTATCCCACTCTTAACTCAATTTCAGGCCCATTCGCAAGCTCGCTTTGTTATCACACAAGTTCTTTTGGAGGCAGGAGAAGGTTTGGTGAAGATAGAAGAGACTGAGGGTGGAAAGAACCTTCTGCTTACACTTGATCGAACCAAGTTGCAGACTGTTGCCAAAGAAGCCATTGGCAAATTCCTTCTCAAATTACAGGTTTGGCATTACATCCTCTATGGTAGGACATCACTTATTCATGCTACCATGTTTCAAAGAATTACTATTTTTCATTTGTTTTTAGGATAGAAGAAAATGTATCTTTCTTTTCCTTTTGTCTAAGTTTAGTTTATGGTTGTGAAAGTGTAAAAGCTACAGAGGTATGACTGATGCTAAATTTATTTTGGCCACTTCATATTGAATTCTAAGAAAATTGTTATTCTTAGAGTCATTGTGTTTAACTTTTTGGAATTATTCCACTCATAGCAGCCTACTTTACCTGGAACCTCAGTCCTTCTCTCAACCAGGAAAGCTCATTACCTCTTGAGGTTTTTGATAGTTAATGGTGGAGGGTTTGAGATTTGAAACAGACTCTTATTTTGCTAATACTTCCTAGTGATGTTCAATAGCTTTATTACTGTTTATAGCGAGAACTACTCAAAATAGCCTTTTTACCATTTACTCCACCCCTTTATTGGTTGCAAATATTTTACCACAGAGCCATTTTTTTCAAGTTTGGAAAGAAAAACTAATCCAAAGGGGCTAAATCTGAGGAACAGGTGTGTGAGGAAGTAACTTGAACTTCAACTTACTTTTGGCCATCGTGAACAGGTTTTTCCATGTTTTTCAAATTCACTGACATCATTTACTATTGATGGCTATCAAAGAAATACTAATCAACATAGCATCTTGATACTTCATACTAAAGCATTTTTAGGTTGGTGCAAACGAAAGTATCGAAAAACATTATAATGATGCAAGTTTAACACCAAAATCCTGATGATGGGCCTTTAATTGTTAATCTTTTCTTGCAAGATTTGTAAAATTTCTTTAAATTATTCCCAGCACTTATTTGGTGACCAGTTTATAGGCTTGTTTTCTTAAAATGTTATATTACAAACGTTTATATTACTGGCTAAAATTTTCATTATATTGCATTTATAAATTTTATTCAATATATTCATATGTCATTTTTATCTTTTCAGGTGTATATAACTACAGGTGACGTAGATTCCTTGTTTTCCATGTACAGTAAATACAGTGAAGTTTCGGATGAAGGAAAATACCCATGGGCAACTTGGAGAGAGATAGTGATGGCCCATAAACAACCGCGCAAGATGTTTGTTCAAGCTAACACTTTCATTGAAGGTAATGATGTATTTTGCATGGAAAAGTTGTCATAATTTGAGATACAGTGATACCTCTTTCTGCAAGCATCCCTAAATATGAGAAGCTTGATTTCAGATTCAGAAGTGAGTTCAGATTGTGCAAAATTTATTCCTTAACAATTTCTTCCAAGACAAACACCCAATACCCTGCTGGTATTTTCTCAAACATCCCATACAACAAAGAACCTACTGGAGTATGACACTCCATATATGAGTAAAATAAAGCATTAACTCGAGACTGCTAGGGGTTCCCAAGTACAGCATAACCTGGCTCACTTCTGCACTTGTCTTCATGTACAGTGCCGTTTCTTAGTGTCAGCATTTATATTTCTGTGTTACCACATGTACTAAATTATATTGCAAATTACGATGCATTAGAAATGATTAGTTTTCTAGATAAAGCGTCAATGTGTTGGTATTTTGGGGGCCTGAAACTAATTTATGGGCTACCCATATTACTTAAGATGTAATTCATTTTGAGATATGAGGATTTCAAATAACAAGCCAACTTATGGAATGAGCTATTCTCATATAGCAAGGTATCATGTTAATTGCTTTTGTGATAGCAGTCGATAAAGATAGGTAAATACTATTGATTTTTACTTACACTCCATCAGAAAGAAAAATTTCGGCTTTACTGGACGTCAAACTATGAATTCAATTCCTCAAGTTTTGTCAAAATCATATATTTGTTGTAGAAATTTAATTTGTGTTCTCTTGTTATTCTTTAGGTGATGAGGTTAAGTTGAAGAATTATGAGTCCAGCCCTGAAGGTGTAATCCAGTCATGGATTGATCGCTTCCCAGATGCATCCATTGACGAAATTTTGGAAGCACTTTATGAAAAGGACATTTGTTATTATAAGTGATGGATCATTTCAGAGTAGCTTGTGGTGTAAAATGTAAAAACTTAATTAACACATTATTGCAATAACCCTAAGTTTGGATACCCTGTGAATGAAGTGGCTACTTTGGATTTCTGTACTTATCAACATATTCCTTAAAACTTTTGAAATATGTGGGATTTTATGGTGAAGATGTATTTATGCTTTGTGATAATCAAAGAATATATTTCTGGAATAGAATTTGATGAAAATATTGTGGAAATGACTAAATATCTATCTCACCTTGAAGTAATCTTTCCAAATTCCATTGCCTAAGGATGCTTGCTTGAAAATGAACCCATTTCAATTAATATTTTGAGGATTAGTTTGCATGGATAGATTACTGCTCTAACTTTGTCATAGATCGTATTTCCAACTACAGTGAAGCCTTAGCTTGCATATGTAATTTGCTCCAAAAGTAAGTAAAAATTAGTAAGCTAAAATTCAATAATAAGCAAGTAAGCTGAAATTCGATTGCCCATGAGTATAAAATCTTTAACTACATGCAACAATTTGAAAAATAATATTACACATAATGGTGAATTAATTTCCTTTCTCTTCTATGTAATAATAAAAGGTAACCTTTTTTTGTCATCTATAAATCTTTGAATGCTCACAAATAAGCTTGAGCATTCTCCTAAACATTTATTTGCCAAATTTGTTTTTATTGACCAAGAGAAAAATGTGTAAAACATTCTTGTTTCATCCGTTATTTTAAAGGCAGTTTTGACCATTTTGATAGGATATGTTTACAGCCTGTTTGCATTAGGAAGGCGCTTGGCATCTTGAGAGAGGAGAAAAAAGTGGAGGAGATAGTGGCCTTTTGAGGGGTAATTCCCACTATGCCTAATGCTTTCTCCTGCTCAGGTAGCACTGACTCCCCTATTTTCTGACTTGGACAAAGCCCATCTGCGCAATAGGCTACTGAGTGAGTGCCTTACTAATGCAAATGGGCTGTACTACAGCAACTAATTCAAATAAGCAATAACTAATCTAAGCCCACAAATTAAGCTGTATGCAAGGCTTGGGTACTTATCTATTTATTATGGGCAGAGCATATTTACAAAGAATGCAGAGCAAAATATTAAAAGATTTAAAACAAAATCACATTTTACACATACGACCATGATAGATTAATATTTTTGAATAAGTATAATAAGAAAGTACAAAACATACAAATTCAACAAAAACTGTTGAGTTAAAGAAAAAACCCTTGTTAAAGAGATAGAGTGATTAATTAATAAGTTTGCTTAAGCCACACTGAAACTTAGGGGGGACATGTACCATTAAAATAAAATAGAGAATACCCTCTCTGAAACAGTGTGCAATTTAAATTATGTATAATAAAGGCATATAATATGGACATTGAATTCAATGAAGGCTTTTCAAGTTTACAACCAGGTTGTTTTTGAGTTCTTCATCTCAGACTATATCAATATTCCTTAGCATTGTATATAATAGGAGGAATTAAGTATGATTCCTTCTTAGATAAAGAATTATGAAGACCTTATCACAGATGCATGAACATGACTTTTAATGGAAAGTGCATATTTAATCAATCTCCTTAAACCAATTACCAAACCCAATGAAATTGACTTAATTAACAAGATTTGTGACATTCCTGTACGAATTCTCCCTAAAACCTCATCCAAATGAAATAAGCTTGAGATAAGGAAATACTTTGTAAAAATCACCTTTATCTTTCTTAGATGTGCTTCAGGTAATCATTTGCAGATATTAGAATACTTAACGTGGTTAAGATTCTCCTATTTTCTTAAATTGGCTCACTAGTAACTGGTAATTACATATTGTTCTCCCATGTATAATTAATGTTTTCGTATGGGTACCACTCATTTCAATGCCAGGAGTAATAAAGAAACGGGTGTATTAATAACTTCAATGTTCCTATTGAATCACCCTAGGCTGAATTTCATTAGTAGACTACTTCGTTAGGAATCCTTTTGGTCTATCCCTCCAACTAGATGCTAGAAATCTTTCATTAATATTTCTAAAAACTTGATTATGAATTATAAAATCGGTAGAATTTTTGATTTAAGGTATTTAGATTTAACATGGGTACAGCATAATCATACATAACATTACCCATTGAGGAGTAGGGAATTGTTGAAAGCATCACTATGGAATTTTGGAATACGTTAGGAGCCTTATTCTTTTTGGTAGATTGCTGGAAAATTCAAAGATTTGTCAGTAAATCTCCGAATATTTCCCGGATAACAATCTTCTTCTGAAAATCACCTTTCTGGAGCGGGGAAAGAGATATGGGATAGTAAACCTGAAAACATATTAAAACGCTCCATTAGAGTGAACTTTTTAATAATTACCACAAGGTTACCCCTGACTCTGTATCGTTTCTCCTGAAAATTCAAATCAAACAGAGTATAATCAAGGATGTAATATAATGGTGTTCGGGCGGGTCTTTCGCTGACTTCGCGCGAAATCTTAGCTGTACTTCCCGGAAAAATACTATGCCGAACGTTTTGATGGCTCATCGTGTACTCGTCCGATATCATCAGGCCACTTAACACATGGATTCAAGCTTATAGTACTGAAACTGCTGAATTGCAAGATTAACGAAGGTGGTTAGATTGCAAACCTTGTTTGGAAACATCGCGTTCCTTTAAATATAGCATTCATGACTTCAAATTTAGTTTTACAAACCCTTAAAAGCCTTGGTGAATACATTGATGAAAGAGATAAGCAACATTCTTCTCCATTGATGAACGTGCAATGCTGACTAATAATACCGCACATTTCATGTACTTATTCGGCATTTTGTTTAAAAATCACAAGATCGCGAATCAAAAACTAACTCTTCCATGAATGTAATTTCACATCTCTTAATTTATAGCTAAAACAATTCATTATTAAAAAGCCTCGAAATTCTGATCGTATATTCGCTGCGATGATAAAAATATCGCTTCTACACATGGGATGTATTTCAGTCAAGGTTTATAATTCTTACAATAATACCCTTCATTAACAAACACAGGGTCGGAATCTGAACCCGATCAAATATTAGCTCATTACCACGCTACCACTACGCCAACGAGGACAGCCAAGTTTGCAGTAATATTAACGCACGATTTCTTTTTGATTTAAAAGGATAAAAATGATTACTCTAAGCAGAAGAAAATTTTAGGAAATAATTTTAAGACGTTAGAATAAAAAGTTCCAGAAAATATACTTCGGCCGATATTTGCTAACTTGCTCTCCCTCAAAAACAGTTCCCTATGTACAATTATATTACATAGTGAATCGAGAAAAATTAACAACTTCTAGCAATTATCATACATATTCTATTATCGTAAAATTTCTGAACTTGAGCATCATGCCAATATCTAAATAAATTTAAGTTTGACATCAAACTTTCTCATAAGGACTCATGGGATATTCGCTTTTCTTGACGCTTGTTAGCCTTTCTAGCTGAGTAGCGGAAAGCGTTAAATTTACTAAGGTGTTTGTGATTTCTTTAAATGAAGCATATGATGTGATTCAAGCCGTAAATACAGAAGATAATTGTAATAAATCTCACTGAAAATTGTCTACGGCTATTCATCGAATAACCTATTTGAATTCACCATGGATTCCGATTACGGTATGTTCATTATACATTTAAATAATCCGTTGATACTACTGCTCATTAATTATTAGTTTTCTAGTTTGATTTACTTTAGTAAGAAATACAAGCATGTTAGTAGTTATATTCGTAACCTCGTCATAGTATGGTTCTTTGTTGAGATGAATTTTACATTGTGTAAAAATATTTATATTTACAGAAGAAACGCCATCAAGTCCTTTGAGTGAAGACAGAGCTGAAGGTGTTAATGGCGTAAACGAAAGTGAGGATTCTGAAGACAAAGGTAGTGAAAGTGATGATGACAGAAATTCCGTGGAAAGAGGTGATAATGATGCTACTGAGAAGAGAGGCAGACGAACTTATCGGAAATCACCATCTGGATCTCCAAGATCAAAATCTGGCTCTAGATCTCCCAGCGTTGAT
Organism: Ladona fulva; assembly: GCA_000376725.2. Taxonomy (NCBI): domain Eukaryota; kingdom Metazoa; phylum Arthropoda; class Insecta; order Odonata; family Libellulidae; genus Ladona; species Ladona fulva. The sequence goes on from KZ308746.1 coordinate 1,168,703, forward strand.
ACTTCGAGACCTCAATCTGCTCGTTCACGGTCTGGAGACAGATCTGTTTCTCCTGCATCATCGGTTTCCAATAGCTCGAGAAAATCGAGATCACGGGATGGTTCAGCTTCTAGGTCTCCATCAGCATCCCCAAAATCTAGGTCGCGTTCTGGTTCTCCTGGAAGTGATAGGTCTAGATCTGCTTCACCTCAAGGATCAAACAGAGAAAGATCAGTTTCCCCCGTTGATGCCAAGGACAGACCTCCATCTCCAAAAGATGGATCCGCATCCCCTTCGTATTTACTCTCACAAGCTTTTCCTAATGGATATAGATCCAATAGTAAATCACCTAAATCTGGTTCAGCCTCTCCAAGCTCACGGAAATCGCGTTCAGTGTCTAGGTCTTCATCGCCTAAATCAGATAGATCACAGTCCGGTTCTCCAAGTTCCAGAAGATCTCGTTCTGGATCACCCAAGTCTCCTAGGTCGCGTTCTGGCTCTCCTAAATCCCCACAGTCAGCTCGGTCTGCGTCCCAACATTCAAACAGATCTCGATCTGCATCTCCCAAGTCACCTCCTGGTTCTCCTAGGTCTGTGAGATCAGGCTCTGGTTCACCAAAATCAGCTCATTCTCGATCACCTTCTCCAAGGGCTGATTCACCTAAATCTAGGTCTGCTTCGCCTCAGTCACGTTCTGGATGCAGCCGGTCCCCTTCACCATCTGAAAAGCCAACATTACGCAAATCTAGGTCCCGATCCCCAAAATCAACAAGATCAGGTTCTGGCTCACCACGATCCCGCTCAGGGTCAGCCATTTCAAACAGGTCACGTTCAGGATCAGTTAAATCGAATAGATCTAGGTCTGGATCTGCAAGATCTGCCAGATCTCGGTCAGGATCAGTAAAGTCCAATAGATCCAGGTCTGGGTCAGCAAGATCTGCCAGATCTCGGTCAGGATCGGTTAAATCGAATAGATCCAGGTCTGGGTCAGCAAGATCTGCCAGATCTCGGTCAGGATCAGTTAAGTCTAATAGATCCAGGTCTGGGTCAGCAAGGTCTGCCAGATCTCGGTCAGGATCAGTTAAATCCAATAGATCCAGGTCTGGGTCAGCAAGATCTGCTAGATCTCGGTCAGGATCGGTGAAGTCTAATAGATCTAGGTCTGGGTCAGCAAGATCTGCCAGATCTCGGTCAGGATCGGTTAAGTCTAATAGGTCTAGATCTGGATCTGCAAAGTCAGGCAGATCTCGCTCTGGATCTGTGAAGTCGAACAGGTCTCGTTCAGGATCACCGAAATCAAATAGATCCCGATCTGGATCAGTTAAGTCCAATAGGTCTAGGTCTGGATCAGCCAAATCAAACAGATCTCGGTCTGGATCAGCCAAATCAAACAGATCTCGTTCTGGATCTGTGAAGTCCAACAGGTCTCGTTCAGGATCACCAAAATCAATTAGATCTCGCTCTGGGTCTCCTGCTAAGTCACCTCCCGGTTCCCCACATTCTGTTGCTTCAGATACTCCTTCCAAGACTGGCAGCCAAGCTGATGCAGCGAAAAATAAAAAGGGAAAGAAGAAAGTGAAGCGTAAAACAACATCCAAATCTGAAAGTGAAGCAGGTTTGTTATGTGGAGATTTTTAATTCAGTTTTTTCATAATCCTACTCCTTGTGTTATGAGTCTTCATGGTTGCACCTCAAACAGAAACACTTGACCACTTTTTTTTTAATTCTCAATGCTAAAGAAATCGAAAGGTGAGAATCAATTTTACTAAGTATTTGATTGATGGAGAATTAAGACCAAGGATTTCTTTCATATGAACTGCTATAATTTTACAAATATCTGACCCTCTTGTTATGTGTTTAATATACTTTTTATATAGATGTACAATACTCAGCCCTAAAATCCACCATATTTCTGTTTTTTAACCCTTAGATCTTTAATAGTATCCAGCAATACTTGGTGAAATGACATAATTAAAATGTTTAATGTTATTAAATTTTAATTAAATTTGTATTAAATATTTTTTTGACCTTTGATAGTTTGAGAGTATATCTGTTTAGCAAAATGACCATGACTCAATTTGGTGCTAAAACGATTCCTTGAAAAACCCTTTGTTTATACTTTCAGTTAATCTTCTGTTAGATCACAATTATGTAGTTGAAATATTTGTTTTAATATTTCAATAGAATCTGATGGAGAGGTGGAGGAGCGAGGCTCTGTGGTGGACAGTGACAATGAAGATGCAAGATCAGGAGGCAGCAGTTCTCGTAAGTATTATTTTCTTCATTTATATTCCTATATAGGAGGGTCGATTCAAAAGTAAGGTTCCCAGCGTGATAGATCAACAAAGAGAGTTCTTAGGCAAAATCTGGCAACACTGCCATGTGTAGCAACTTCCCCACTCTCAATCCCAACCTTCAACGCTTCCCTGTAACTTGCAATCTTAGTCTGACAGCCATCTGCGATGGAAGTCCTCATCACCGCTACCGCCAGATACAAAATCCAATCAGTTATCTGTTTTTGAAAAGGTTCCACCTATTAAAATTCATCACCAACTGTGTAAAGTTTATGGTGAAAAGTGTATGTCTATTTAACACATCTGCAAATGGTGTAGGGAGTTCACTACTGGGCACATGGACTTTCACTATTAAGACTGGAGCGGAAGACTGTCAATATCAGACGAGGTTGTTGAGAGGAAAGGTCGAGTGACTACTGCCTGAAGATCAAAGGGTCACCATGCATGAACTTGCTCTTTGGGTTCCTGAGATTTCCACTTCCTTAATTGAGAGAATTTTGGCCAAAAAATTGGCTTAATTGGTGTGTGGGCGGTGGGTCCCAAGAATGCTTTTAGAAAACCACAAGCAGCAAAGCGTTGACTGTGCCTGCCAGTTTTCTCAACAATGTGGCAACAAGAGAAAGGAATTATGTACTCCATTGTTATGGCCGACAAAACGTGGGTGTTCTACTTCACTCCAGAAAGAAAACAATGACACCAATGGCACCACTCAAATTCGCCTCTTCTGAAAAAGTTTAAACAGATGCAATCTGTTGGTAAAGTCATGATGACTGTGTTTTTGGATAGTTAGGGGATATTGCTGGTCGACTTTATGCCTCCTGACAATAATTAACTCAGACAGGTATTGCGACACACTAAGAAAACTTAGACAGGCAATCCAGAACCAACGGAGAGGAAGGCTGAGCAAAGGTGTGATGCTGCTTCATGGTAACGCTCAACCCCACGTCTCTTGTCAAATCTAGGACCTATTGATAGGATTTGGCTGGACTGTCATTCCTCACCTCCCCTACAGCCCAGACTTAGCCCTTAGTGATTACCACCTGTTCCCAAAATCGAAGGAAGACTTGGGTGGCCAACACTACTGGACTAACAATGAAGTTAAAGAAGAGGTTACTCATCTCCTCAACAGGTTGGCGGTGGAGTTCTATGAAATGGGGATACAAAAGTTGGTGTACTGGTTGCAAAAATGCTTGGATGGAAATGGCAATTACATAGAAAAGTAAATCAATATTCAAGCTTTAAAACATTGAAAATATTTATAAAAATAAAAAATGCCATCTACTTGTAAAAAATGAGGAAACCTCACTTTTGAATCAAGCATTGTACTTTCTTTTATGAATTTCAATACCTGATCACCAATTGTAGCATTGCAACAAAATTATGGTACTTAAAGATTACTGATATTTGCTGTTGTTTTTTTAGAATGAGATTGTTTCAAGAATACTACACAAACTATAGGTTTCTATCTCTCTCAGTATAAATTATTGGTATATGAGTATTATAGAAAGTAGTCTCCAACCACCTTAATTCCCTGTAAAGTTCACTACATTTCATAATTTATGTTCACAGTTTTTAATAGCTGTATGAAATTGTTTTCAATGTAAAGTAATGCTTAAATTTAATTTTAATATCTGTGTTTCACTATAAACCTAGCATATATCCTTACATCAATCTTTATTTTTGCTCATATATCTACATGGCTCAGCATGCAGAGTAAAAGCCTTGATTTATGCTAGTATTCCACCTGGAAAAATTGAAATTACAAACTCAATGCTGTGTCAAAGCTTACTAATTTATTTTACTATCCATCTCATGAATTGCTTCTTGTAATGAGGCAAATGATTCATGCTTATGATGGACAATCATCATCATTTGCAGTAAAGTAAAAAGACTATGACAAGAATTAGGTTTAATTTTTTTTGCCTTGTTTACGTGAAAATTCAACTCTGATAATGTTATCATTGTAAATTATAACATCTGTAAATTAGTTTGCCAACTGTACATTTTATAGTATCAGAGCTCTAACATTCTTCAAGTCTATTTTTATCTCTTAATTCATTCATGAGAATGTCTGCATGAATATTGCACAAGGTTTCTACATGATATATATATATATACATGAGGATGTCTCTGTTGATTAGTTTATCTCTGTATAGATTTATCTCATCCAATACTTTTGTTTTGATATCATGGTATTGATGTTAAAACTGTCCCAATTAAAACTGAAATCCAAACAGTAGTAGATTATCATTATTGTTATTATTAGAGAATCATCAGGACACTCACTATCAGCAACATGAGATATACAAAAATCACAGTTAACAATGATTTAATTATTGGGGAACATATTTTATTATGTAATAAAACTCATTCGACTGTTGGACTCAGCCTCAGAGTCACATATAATTCTGACATAAGTACTCTACATAATTGTGATACTCAAAACTATAACGTATAGTATTAGTATGAGATTAAATGCATTAAATGTTGATGTGTCAATAAATCGTATAATACACCCCAAATTACAAAGCATCAAACTAATATAATTCTTACGGTATCCTTACCAAGTTTTTGGTAAGTAATATAAAAGGTTTTAATAAGCAGTTTTGGTTTTATACTCTTTTATTCATGTTCTAAGGGAGATTACTGAAAGGCCTTTCTCAGCTATTATAGTGATCCAGAACTACTGATGCAAAATCTCCTGCCCACAATGTTGATCATACTTTCTTACTTTTGCATACCTCTCTTGTTTGAGATACATTCGTTTCTTCCTTCCCATTTAGTTAATTCATTCCATTTTTCCCTTGATTTTACTTTTCTTTTCAAAGAATGTCTGATTTAGAGATGGGACAAACAATTGAAAAATACAATCGAAAAATTATTTGACTGTTTTGGCATTTATTCGATTTTTTTCATTCGAGTAAATTAATTTGTTTTTCAGGTCAGTACCATTGAAAACCTAATTAAATTTGATTTTCACATTTCTGTAAAATCAATATGTATCTTAGTTTGCACAATTTGAAATATTATTAAGCCTGCTTAGGGGGAAATAAATTCTGAGAATATATCAATGAAAATGTGATTAGAAAAAAATGCGGAAAAATAACGTAGCTCCAGTCATTTAAGATATAATTTAGATCTTATTTAAATATGAAATGAACTTACTTCTCCGGAATTTCAGGTTAACCTAAAAATTAAATCTAATGTATCGTTACAAGATCTATATCTTTTCATCGTTATTGTTAAAAAAATAAATTATATGGAATTCAAATTAGTTTCATTGAATCAGAAAATAGCCGGAGTTTCCTAAAACTATTTTTATAGCTAGCTTTAAGAAGAAAAGAAGTGATAAAATATCTTGTGGAAATTGAGATTAATGAAAAAAAAATGTCTACACATATGAAGCCGATGCCAATTATAGTTTATCAGTCCTCTCAGATTTGATTTGGAATTGCTGAAACTGAAAATATTAATTCACAAGTATTGAACTTTTCAGAAACCTACACTATGGTAGATTTAATTACATCATGAAATTAGGGAAGAAGTAGAGAGGTTCACATTTAAGAGAGGAAAACCAATTGAAAGAAACGATGGAATTTTTGTCGAATGTTTTGACGATTATTCGATTATCTCAGACGAACACTACTCAGGCAGTTTATTGAATTTTCATCACATCTTTCACTTTACCTTAATTGGTAATTGGTAGACTCCCACCAGGAATCTAACCCGGGACCACTTTCACTGAAATTGAATGCGTAACCCACATGGCTATCCGGGAGCCTAGAATCATGCAATTGAAGTTATTCGGTTTCGAAACACTGTATTCAAATAGTTTGATTGAAGTGAATTAGACGATGCAATTCTCAAGAGCTCACGCTCCTCTCCTCTTGGCCGAGCGGAGAGTAAACAAGTAGATAAAAATGAATTCATTCGGATAGCCATGTGGCCCCTTGTTGAAGAAATGCGAAACAAAAATTGAATAGAACTATCAAATGAATTTATTCGGATCGAATTATTTGATTGAAATTATTCAGATAGAATCATTCGATTGAAATTATTCGGATAGAATCATTCGATTGAAATTATTCAGATAGAGTCATTCAATTGAAGTAATTCGGTTTCTAAATACTTTATTCGAATAATTCGATTGAAGCGATCAATCGAATTATTCAAATGCTTTTATTTGATTGTTCCTACCCCTAGTCTGATTGGAGAGTTCCTATACAAAACTTCGTTCAGTGCCCTAATATGCTTATCTACAATTCACTTCCAAATAACAAGATGGATACACTTTTAGGCACATCTATCATCAATGTCTTTCACCATTTCCTCTCATTACTCCTTTACTGTGACTTTGTACATGGCTATTACAATTAATTTTTGATAAATATGAGTTCTTAAAAAATTTTCTTTGCATCTCATTGTAAATAGTCTGACTTTTGGCAAGTTACTGCTTCTGTAGTAGACCCTTCTGCTTTCATCTAGCCTCTCCATTTCATTGCATTGACCATTCCACCACTATTTCCTTTCCCTATTTGTTTCACTTCTTAGTTAGTTATTTAGTGACCCATAAATTCAATGCCCATGTTCAGTTTTGACCCTTGCCCATTTTCTTCTTTCTCTCATTTTATTTATCATTTCTACTGTCACCCATAGTTTTCTAATTTTGTTTTACTTGAGCCTCGCAATAGTTGTTTGGGCACTATCATTGACTCTTTTTTTATATCTATTTTCATTCCTTATCTATGATAAGTACCCTTTCTTTACTGTCCAGATGCTAATTTACTAATAGACGCTTTAAACTATCTAGATTTCCTATTCCTAGGGGCTCCTAAATCAATTCGGGTTCAATTTTGCCCAAAAGATCATTTTAAATTTAAGTTCAGTTCTCATTGTTACAAAGTTACATTCCAAGTCTATGTCAGTACCAGATTAACTTTGTGAGTTTTTAACACTAATTCTAAACCTTACCTTTTCTCCCATCACTGCTGGGCATGACACTCTGCCTTGAAGTCTGAGTCCCATGTATACTATTAAATTTTTTTAGAGTTCTGCTGCATTATATTCTTGAGATACTGTAGATAGTTGAGGTGGTCTCCCCTTACCTTCTTCAACAGTGTTTTTAACATGACATCATCACTTGTAATGGCCATCCCACTGTGGTACAGGTGCCTTTGCAGCTATCTCACTGAGGTTCAGATGCTGTGTGGATTACCTTTCTTCTGGCCACTACCTATTGAGTGACTATATCAGTAACAAAGTTCCAGTTAAGCTCTCTAGGTCATGGGATCAAGGATGCTGTTCCACCACAACAAGGTGGTTGTAGTCCAGGGAAGGGGTACATAAACATAGGAACTTCAAATATTCCTCCATAGATCTCTGATGTTCAAGTAGTTAAATTATGTAGTGATGTTGTGAGATGGGTAGTGCTTTCACAACTTATGTTGGCTTAACCTGTGTGCACAGATTGTTTAACTGTGGCTATAATTAACGATAGGGAAGCGTAAAGGTGGTGGAAGCAGTGAGCAGGCTTCTGAAGCTGAGGATGGTGGCCAAGCATCTGGCAGTGATGACGAAGAAAGTGCTCCAAAGAAGAGGAAGCGGAAGAAAGCTGTGCTCTCAGATTCAGAAGATGAAGAGAAAAGAGAAGACTCTGAGAATGAAGAGGAGCAAAAGGAGACAGAGAAACCTGATATTGTGAGTAGGCTTTGTTAATTTTGACATCAACCATACATTTAGTATTATTCAAGTGGCACATCAAAATGTTAATTTGACATAAACAAGCTGAGTAATGTGGGGATTATAGAACTTATACCCCAGACTGACATTAATAGATTCTTTTACCAATTTACAGCCAAAGCAAAAATGCAACAGTATTGTTGAATTTGAAATTGTTGGGCATACATTTTTGATTGCTGTTAATGATGTAGTTGGAGTGTTGTGTTTACTTTTCATGCAGAAATATCATCATTAACAGTTATTATTTTTTGTAATATATTTTTAAATTTGTCAAATTTTCTGTTGAGTCTACCGGAAGTTAATATTTTTACCACCCAATTAAAATTTGCTGAGTGTTTTCTATCAATATTGAAATCCTTATTAGAATAATATCTATTGAACATCTTCCTGTATTTATTTCTGACGGAAAATACTTTTTCCTCCTTTAGTTTGAGGATTAAACTTAATGTTGCATTTCTGCAACTTTGATGGAACTGAGTCCATAGATATTAAACCTCCTTCACTTGTCACCAGATGTTTTGCCCTCCCTTTCCTTAACCAATTGCTTAGAGGGCTTTTTTTTTTCTAAAGATGTGACTGTATATGTTTTATTTGTGCATATGCCATTGCAGAAAAGAGCAAGGATTGCTTCAGATTCAGAAGATGAAGACAAAGGTAGTGTGAAAGGAGGGGAGGAGAAAGGGAGTGGTTCAGAAGACGAAGAAGGTGAAAAAGCAAAATTGGGAGGTGAGGAAGAAGAAGAAGCACCTGCTGAAGGAGAGGATGTCTCGAAGGCTGTGGTCCCAGATGTATCTGATGATGACTCAGATACTGGAGTCAATCAGAACCAGTAAGAATATTGGTTGCTTTTTCATCATTAGTGGACATATCTTTTATCGATAATACCTCATTATTCACTATAACTATCCTCTGACTGTAAAGCTATAGATATTGATTTCATTGAGAAGGTATGAAGAATAATTTAATTCTTAGAAAAATAATACAAAGTTGGTAAAGAAATGAGATTACAGACACATTCATGAAAAATACTAGCTGTACAGCCTTTAAACTGGGTGTTGTGAAAAGGTCATCCACCGAATGGTCTACATTCTCATTAAAACGATCACAAGATTTTCCTTAAGTACAGAAATTAATACTCTTTAAAAGAATTTTTCAATGAATGATAAATTGTATTAGCTATTGCACTAATGAAAGAGATGCCTTATTTCTTGACCAATGAAAATTAGCATTTTAATTACTACATTTATTAGTGTATATTATGCATTGGCATTTACAGTGCATCATAATATTAAGAAGCAACATTTGGTATAAGACATTAAATTAAATGTAATAGTATTGGAATTTTAAAAATATTTAGATAACTCAATAGCCAAATTTATGAATACTTAAAGTAGGATTTACATAGATTTAAAATAGTAAATTTAATTTTAAATACTAAAATAAAGTATGAAAATGTAAGTAAAATGAGTAAGCTTTTACTTTATTGAGTTTAAAAGAAAAATTAGTGTACTCATATAGAGCAATGATAGAATTTCTGACATAAATTTTTTGATAAAAGTGTGTGTTATATGCTAACAGTTTATATTAGTTTATATTGCATTTTTATAAAAACAGTTACTCATTACTGATATATATTCAGATCTGAATAAAAGATAAATTCTTGGTAGATTTCTTCAAAATTTGAGCTTTTGCAGAAGATTAAATATTTGATTCATGATTAATTGCCACCAAGTGATACCTTCACATGATACAGATCTCTTTGGAAACTAATTTTTAAAACGTTTTTCAAGCATAACAACCTTTCTTTAGCAAAATTGATCTTTTGATACATTATCTCTTTTATTTCAGTCTTACTAGAATGTAAAGTAACATATATCGACAGAGAAAACTTCCACATATTCCATTCCATCTTGTGATCTGTTACATTATATCTTAACATAATAATTTTCTTAGTGTTTCTTCTACAGGTAATGTTGGCTAACTAGTTAGGTTTAAATTTAATTGACTTTTAATCTGTACTACCTCTCATAGTAATTTCCTACTCACTCAGCTGTGTTTATTTTTTTTCACAGGGAAGAAACTGGAATGTCTGATTTTGACTTGATGCTGATGAAGAAGAAAGAGCTATTAAAGAAGAGGAAGAGGAAGGATGTGGACATTATAAATGACAATGATGATATAATAGCACAGCTTCTTGGGGAGATGAGGAATGCAGCAGACGTAAGTTAAATTTTGCTTTGTGCATCGATTTCCTGTGTCCAAACTGGTAAATAGTGAATGTTTTCAAACATTTTAGAGGATTTGAGAACTTGTGGCTACCCTATGTTTCAAACCTTAATTTCCACTCATTGTTGTAAGGATAGATAGATAGGTTTTCCCTTTGTTGGCATGTTGTCAAGGGATTCCCTGTAAACTAAAACGAGTTCCAAACAAATAAATATTTGATAAAATATTAAAAAATAAATTCAATATAAATATTTGATAAAATCAATATTTGATTTTATGAAGTATAAAGAAATGTGCTCTCTTTGTCTGAACTGCTGACAAGAAGGCATCCAGTTCTATGAAGCATCCCATCCCCAGGGAAACGATTACAGAGCATGCCGTGTAATGAGTTACCCCTGGAATTATTGATTTTCTTATGTTATTTATAAACTTAGAGATTTTGTATTTGCACAGAAAATAAATTCACTATTTTCTCCGAAACTTTCCTGCTTGAAGTTCCTTCCAGAGCAAATAAGTTGAAAAACAGCTGGTGACTGCTTTCTTTAATGCGTTTTCTCAAAAATGTTCAACCTCTCCAATAATTTCTATCAAATATTTGCCTCAGAAATCTTTGTCTACCAAATTAATAATATGAATGGAAAGAAAATGATTTGAAGCAGAATTTGATGTTGAAAATTTGTTTCCTAAATTGGAGAAGTAAAGGCATCCATTCAAAAAAAACTGGAATTTTATCAAGAATTCCTTTGAATTGTAGTATTTTTGTTTTTTCTGCAATTATTTTATAAACGTACATAAAAAAATTTCACTGCTATATCCGGCATTACTTTCACCCAATACTGAAAAAATGTTTAATGATTTTGACTAACTATATTTTTATGCTAATGTTGCAACCCAGCAAATTTCTGCATCAGGAAATGCAAGCTCTCAAAAACAAGTGGCAGTCCTTTGTCCTATTCCCTATTGGCTCCCTTTACAAAAAGAAAGAAAGAGAGAAGATAACATCTTCTCTCACACTCTAACCTGCAAACATCCAGTGAATAAATCATAATTACTGAGTTCCTAGTTCTGTATTTCATATTTTCAAATGTGCTATATATTTCACTGGTGAATATCATTCTTTGTCCTGCTCTTTCAAATTTAGTAACTCCTTGCAAAGGTAATTGCTTATGATATTATTACCTTTATAATTTTCCTTTTCTTTTAGGAGGATAGAATGTTGAATCAGCAGGGAAAACCAGCTACCAAAAAGATTGCAATGTTACCAGTTGTCATGTCGCAGCTGAAGAAGCATGACTTACAGGTACGTTATGACTTGACTCAAAAGTTTTTTTTCTTTACTTGGGATGTGTTCTATCTTGGGATGGGAGGTGTACAGATGAGGTTTGAAAAAGAGTAGCATTGTCCAAGGAAGCTTCCATGGAAGGAAAGGAAATGATGACCAGTGGTGCACCCTGAATTTTCGGAGGCTGAACTTGCAGATTGTTACCAATAATCTCTTGAACTCCTTCCCATTTATGATGCAATGTGAAATAATTGAATCTTATCATGGGAAAGTATTGCCAATAATGGTATATTTTAAGCTTACAAATATTTGTTAATGAGACCATTAAGAATTTGGCTGTGAATGAAATTTTTATAAAATTTGAGGGACCCATCAGCCACCCCTTGGGTGTGTGCCTGATGATGACTGGGAGTCTTGATAAAGAAATTGGGGAAGGATTGGTAAAGTCCTTGGTGTGGAGTGTTTTGCTATATGGTTGTGAATTGTGAACATTACAAATGGAGGACATACATAGATTAGAGGCCTTTGAGATGTGGGAAGAATACAAGAGAGAAGGCAGCAAGGAAGACATAGACAAAAGTTATTAGATGACATAAAGGGTGGGATGGGTTATCAGGAGGTGAAGGAAATAGTGACTAGTGGGGAATATTATGGCACATGAACCTACCAAAAGGTAGAAAACTTACGATGAGTTTTTATGTTGCTTGTGCATCCCTAGCTCACCATATTTTGTTTATCAAAAGCTTGCTTGACCATAGGGTCTATGATTATTATTGAAAATCATAACAATGACCATATTTTCTGGTAAATTATGCTAGCTAGCTAGTAATTTATAAAACATGCTGTGCAAGTTTTCTTGTAAATACCTGCTCTGGACATGTGAAGGTGAAAGTAAACTTTCTCTTATTCTCCTTTAAGTACATTCCAGTGGCATATTCATTGCCCTTGGGAGTGGAATCATTATAAGCACTGGTAGAGGATTCTCACTGTTTTTTGTTTTTGCTGAAAGTGGAGCATCAAAATTTTCCTTGTATAATCAGCTACATCAGCCTCCACTTTTCGCAATCGAAATTATCCTTGCTTCTTGCTCATCTGACTGCATAAATTTTTCACTGATTGTGCACTAGCATTTATTTTTGTCCAGTTGACACGTATGTCCTTGGACACCATAAAGTACATAAAGTAAATCATAATATATTTATTATGTTTTATTATTAGTGTTCTTTTTTAAAATTCTAATTTTCCCAATAAGATTGTCAGATATGTCTTTGCAGTGTTTTATATTTGCTGCTTTATTTTAGGGGGCATTCATTGAGCACAATGTCTTATCAGTGTTGACGGATTGGTTGGCCCCAATGCCTGATCGCTCCCTTCCAGCACTTCGGATTCGTGACAGTATTCTCAAGTTACTGTGGGAGGTGAGTCTGCTCATCATACTTCAACATTATATAACCTTTAAGTATACTCAAAAAAGTATTTCTAACACTCAAAAGTAAATATTTCAAATCATCATACTTGTATCCCCAAATCTTCAGTGTCACAACATGCTCTAGTCTATCCCAAATAAACTGCATTGGATTGTGTTTAGATTAATTTGAAAACAACTGATCTAGAAGATGTATTTAAGGGACTGAAAAGTGAAATTCATCAAGTTAAAGTAAAATAAGAATTATGGAAAAAATTTAATGTGTGACTGCTTAACTTCATGGAACACCAAAACATAGATTGTTAAGATACTTACTAATTTTTGTTTCTTAACTATCTCTTAGAGTTATAGTTGTTCATCTCTTATAATTCCAAAATAAAAAATTTTCAATTTGTGAATGTTATTGAATCAAAAAAGTTCAGTTGCTGAAGAAAATCCTGGTGAACATCATCCGATAAAATACAAAAATATCCAAATACATCAACATCACAATCTTTTTTCCTTAATACCTTCTTTACATCAGATAATTCATGCCACAAATAAATACATTTTACAGGGAGAATAACACAGCAATGTGGAGTTACTAAGTTTATCATTCGGTTTTTAACACTCAAAAGTTAAAAAATTCAGACAACACAAACATTAAAACCACAGAAAATCATAATTTTAACAATAGTAAAAATTCCTTTAAAAAATGACCCATCTTCATTGACATCTTTATGAATGTGTTAGGTATACATTTTAGGAATTCTCTTAAATGCTTATGCAAAAATTTTGAACCACATTTTCCTCTGAAACTTAGAGTTTTGCTTATCATGAATGTTTTTGTTAAACTCTTGTATGTATAAGTATTTTCTGTTATTTTCAAATGTTAATTTTTGAATTCAAATTGGTATGCATAAGTTGTTGTAGAAAGTAAAATTTCTTTGCAGTTTCCCAGAGTAGATCAATCTACATTAAAGCATTCGGGTATTGGAAAAGCTGTTATGTATTTATATAAGCATCCAAAAGAATCAAAGGATAACAAAGCACGTGCTGGCAAATTAATCAATGAGTGGGCAAGACCTATTTTCAATTTATCCACAGATTTCAAGGGTGAGTAAATTTTTTACTTCTTTCTTGTCATCTCTTAATCCTTGTGATTTCCTTGGGAGGGTGATCCTTATAAAGACTGTTTTGTGAGTGGCTGCCTCAGTGAGGACCTTGGGCAGCAGTTTGTGCCACTAAGTTGGAGACTGCCCACCTTGATCACAAAGCATTCCCTAAACAGTGTGAAAGAGACGTGGCATGGTAGTTCAGTGGCTAGAATACCTGCTTGGAAAGTGAGAGACCTGGGTTCGAGTCCCAGTCATGTCGCTATTTTTCACACTTGTTATTCCTGTGTAATATTTATTAACAGGTAAATCTGTAAATAAGCTATTTTCTTGTGATTATAAATGAAGTAATTTCTATATTTGAATACTTACATAGTATTCTAAATTTTATGAGTTAGGGTGCATGTAAAGTTAAAGTTAAGTTCCCTTCCAAAAAAATTTTCATCCTTAGACATCTCATTTCTTATCCATGTCTTCTATCCATCAAGAAATATTTATCTTTCTTTTCCTCTGCACTCTACCTTTAAGTGTTTTCTTTAGCAATCTATTCTCTCCTAATTCTATCTTTATTCTCTTTTTATGACAAAGTTAGGGACAAATAGGCCTCTTTTGACCTTCAAAGCCAATTACAAAGTATGTAGTTAGAACAAAACAAGCATAGAAAAGATTATGAGTATAATAAAAGACAGCTTTTACCCTTAAAACCTAGAGTTTATTCTACAACAATGGTTTCATTGCTGTGTGTCATCATAATGATGATGCAAAGCATTGAAACCATGATCTCAGAATAAACTCTTGGTGGAACGGGTAAATGTTGTGTTTCTTTTATTCTTATCATCATGGAAACCTATCACGAAGTCATGCTGGAAGGAATTGATAATAGAAAAGATTCTCAAGGGAATGTGAATTTCTCAGATGAAAGCTCTTAGAGAAAAACCCATTGAGCACTTCACATAGTAAGATAGGAAAAAACCTTGCAAAAACCCAGAGATAATTACTAACTAACATCTATCTCTAAATACAAAGTAAAGGTTTACCAGGAAAGAGGTAAAGTTTAAAGCCTGACCCATCCATTATTTCTGTTTCAGTTTTCAAAACCATTTCCTCTCATTCTATTTTCAGCACTTTCTTGATTTTTTTCCTTTTTAATCTGCTTGCTTATATTCTGTACCATACTTAAGTCTCTTCCTAATCCAAGAAAGAACACTCTTATTCAAACAATAGTCCCCTCTTTTACCTTTTCTCCATGCAGTTTGAATGCTAATTTGGCCTTTATTTTTTTCTCAGTTTCACAAGTTTTATCTTTTTGACATTATTTTCACCTAAAATTTCCTTGTCATTAAATTATAATTGAAAGAGAGAGAAAAGAACAAGAGATTTAAAATTTTGATTATATGAAAGACTGCGAATTTTGAACTTTTGTCAGAATTTTGCTTAATAAATTAAAATTAACCAAATTACAAGTTAAAATCTAACAAGTGTTTGTCTGAAGGACTATTTGTTTTTGGGTGGCTAATCTCAATTGTCTCCACATTTGTAAGGACCATAAAAGTTTATAGAAATTTGGTGTCATATTCATCCCACGCTGGTTAAGGAAATTTTTGACACGACTAAGTCTTAGCTATCCCTCTACTGAAGACATTGATGAAATATATATTACGTGTATAATAAATGTGAAACATCTCCATAGTTTTGAATTAAATTAGTAGATTGTTGAAATTTTCAAACACCATAGCCAACTTAAAATGCTGCACAGCAAATATAGAACATTTTTTCCAGCAACATGTCGGGATTTAAAATTCTCAGGTATTCAATTACCTGGTAATCATCATTTGTTATATACCTGAGTACTCCATTTCTTCAAGAAATATTTATTAATATTCAACTTCTTCCATAACTTTTACTATTATATGCAACATAAAAGGCATGAAAAAAATATAGTTTTGAACATCACATTTATTTATGAATGTATTTCATGATAGAAGAGCATTTAATGTTTTTAGGTATAATTGTTTTGTATTTCAGTTATCTATAAAGTGGGGAAATGCTGAAAACAATAAAGAAATGAAAAATTGCAGAGTAAATGATATAGACACTAATTAATGGAATGTGTGATTTGAGCAATTTCATACAAAATATGAAGATACTCTTATCATGATTTTCTAGTTCACATAGTGTTTTCAGATATTACCTTCTTCATTGCATAACTGATAATGATAATGTTTCATTGCATGATATAGGTAAATTTTTATCCCTATAAAATTTGCAAAATGCATGTAAATGAACAGAAATGTAATTAACTTAAATACAGTAGCATTCATATTAGTCAACATTGTAAATCATATCACATAATATTTTCCTCTTGGAAGAATTTCAGTCCCCATACCATTTACCTCTGAAATGAGTGTCGAGCAAGAATATTGTACATTAGGATTGTTTTACATTTTTTTTACGTGCCACTTGTAAATGGGATTGTCTTTCAGCAATCAGCAAAGAAGAGCGTGAGATGAGAGATTTAGAGCAGATGCCAAAAAGAAGAAGGACAGAGGAAGAAGAGGAAACCAGTATCGCTGCTAGTTCACACAACAAAAATGATATTACTAAGGCATTGACTGCTGAAGGAAAGTAAGTATAGATTCTGCAAGTTTCAAAAATTTGCTGCTTACAAAATTAACAAAGAAAGTATTTTTAATCTGTAATATCAAGTCCGCTGCTTCCAGTGCAGTATTTTAGTGGTATGCTGAACATGAAAGGCGAAACTGAGCTCATGTATTTTCCATAAGAATACTTGTGAAATATCAATTAATAATTCATCATGAGCAATAGACTAACAATTATATTTAACTAGAAAATCCGTCGTACTTGGTGGACTTTTTTAGTTACTCATAATATTAGCATGTTCTTTCTTTAATCATGTTAAAATGAATTATGCTTTTTCCTGTTTCTGCTATCAATTTTTAGCGAAAAGTGATAAATGCCCACCATTTGTATGATTTATTAAAACCAATGGCCTCTAATATTGGTTTCTGAGTTATTTTGTAACTATGATCTATGTGTGGGCTGGTGACCTTGAAGTAATGATTTAATATGTTTAATTATCAAAACTTCATTTTCTTGCATTTTCTTGTTTTCTCTGAGATTTTTAATCAAAGTTGATTGAATATAGGGCATTGAGACCAGGAGATCCTGGTTGGGTTGGCCGTGCCAGAGTGCCTCTACCTTCGCACAAAGACTACGTTGTCAGACCAAAATGGAAAGTTGATACAGATATCAGTCGAGTAAGGATTCTCTCTTTTTATATTAGAGCTAGTAATTAAAGCCACATTTCATTAAAAAAGTATAAGAGCAATGTTATGTATATATTTAGTTATTGGGTGACAATAACACCTGTACAAAGCAAGATAAACAGTGCTTATTTCATCTCCTTCTACCAGAACTTGGCTTACTACATTCGAAATTTATATTATTTAGCATGCTCTGCTATCTAAAAATTTGCAAAAACTGAGAACGTTTTTAAAAAAATGTTAAATTACTGATAAAATATTACAAAATCACATGAAAAAGCAACTTAAAACCTTTCTGAACTGGAATATATGAGGTTATTTTTAACTTTAAAAACATTTACTGCTGGAAAATAATGATAAACTACTTTATTCACCATAGCATATGCAGGAAAATGTTGAAGGTTTAATTAAGTGTGATTACATTTTCTCAAACTAAAAAGCACATAAGATGGCCTTCAGAAAGGCAGTTTCAGGTTTTTTAATGAGCGTGGCAATTCATCCTCATGATAAGTGGAAAATTTACCAATGATATATGCTACTAAAATAAGCTACCTGAAAATTTCAGCTGCTCTTTCAATGGAAATCTCTTTTTTGCAGGTCCAAAAGAAGCAAATGAATAGATTTGAGAAGCATATGAGGAATTTTATCGACAAGAAGAGGATGAGTCAGAGTCGAAGGGCTGTGGGAATATCCATCGAAGGACGGAATATGGCTCTCTAGCTTTTATTTTCTGTTTTATTTCCCAACAAAATTTTGACAGATTTCATGTTCACTTATTGAAATATGCGATATTTGTGAAAAACACCTATCAATGGCTGATGTTGAAATTTTATGACCTCACTGGAGTTTAAATGTTTTACTCCAGTTTGTGCTGCAAAATATTGAATTGCATTCATTATTTTTGTCAGCACTCTGTATATTATTAGTTACAGAAATTCTAATCACTTCATTTTTGTGATTCCCCTTAATTCTAGATCTGTTACTATTCACAGAAAAATAAATATGTATTATATATTTGTAATTTATTTATTTTTAATTGAATCTGAAAAAGTGAAAATGATTCTTCATTGTTAATCTCACCCTTATTTATCATTATTATTAATGTAATTGTTGCAATTGGATGGTCTATACATCACAATAATACAGGATTACTGATCATTATAACACAGGTATCTTCTAGTTACAACAATACACCATTTCAACACATTTGAAATTTGTCTATAGCAGAATCATATGGTTCCAGAAAAATTTTTTGTTATGGACAGGTTTCTGTAATATACTAGTTTGAACCACTGGATGGGGATTTATATCTATTGGGACTGAGAAATTTTCCTGTGATGGAAAAGGCTCTGCTGTAGACAAGTTTCGCTGAATAAAATTTCACCTTAAAGCTAAGTTACTCGATACAAATTTTCACATATCAACAATTGTTCCTTTTTTAACTAATTTTTAGCTCCTAATTTTAAAAATATTATCCTGCATTAATTCAAACCCTTCTTGAATAATCCCATTTTCATCTACTTAGAAATCAGAGAGTTTGTGTCATCAACAATTTTCATTTTAATTTATCAAAGCTTTCAACTAATGTGCCCGGAATGCACTTTGGTTTTCTTACTTGCAATGTCTCTTTTTCTGGAAATTTTTGTTTATTCAATGAATTAAATCAGCCAGCTAGAAAATTTTAGTAAAGTATTTAATGTAAGAGGATGCTTAGAATTTGCAAAGAGATTGATTTTGTAGTACTTCCTTCTATGAAGATTAAGTGATGTTGGCTTATATGTCCTGTTTACATTTTCCTCTGTTTCATGTGCTATAGTTCATTGTAGAATGTACTTATGGGCAGATATTATTAGCTAAATTTCCACAATTGTTATTGTGACTCTAACTTTCTCTGAATTATGTTTATTAATGAATACCAAATGATACCCAAATGTGATGTAGACAGATGACTCTTAAGCTTCACAATAAAAATATTTTATCTACATCTGGTAATATTAAATATTCCAATGACCACAGTTATGTTTACAGAATGCTATATAGAATGATTCCTCCCCTATCTTAGGCTTACAATTTAAGCACTTAACTATTTAGCTGCATAAGTTGGATATATCTGATCTGGCTTCTACCCTTGGCTGCTGTAATCTGATTTTCTCCATGCTGGAAAAAACTTCCTACACATTTCTCATCTTTATTTTGTGTGTATATTATTTATTTTTGCATCCCTTTTAACTCTCCATATCACCAAACGTAGGCTGCCATTCCAACATCTTTATATCTATTCCATTGAATACCATTGTTTTCTCTTTTTCTACCATGGAATATCCGATAAAATACAGCTTGCTTGCCGTATTAATGATAAGTCTTCTCACATTCTGGATCTTTCAATCTGTACCCTTTTGGGCTTTGGCCATTAAAAGAGCGATAGTGACATAGGTGGAGCAGTGACGATGGGTATTTCCTCCTATTGCTTTCCTCTTATTGAAATGCCCAGCACTCAAGATTTTGTCTAAATCCTCTGCAATAAAAATGATGTTCACCTTGGAAAAGGCACTTTTCTTTTTCAAAGTTCAAAGGGGTGGTTGGTGATTTTGCATCTCAGCTATATTTGTCCTTTAGTGGTTTACTTTTTCCATGCATAGACTTTCTCTGAACGTCTTTCATTCTATGTTGAATGAATTGCATTTGCATAAGGCAATGTCTGTTTCTTAGATCTCCTAACACCCAGTGGCTATTTGGGATAATCAGATTACTTGGCACGTATGACTTGCCTTGCTGCACCATCCTTATTTTGGTGGCGTGAAACATGATTTACCTTAATTTCTTCAGATGAAAGGGTAGTGGGAATATATATCGAAGGAAAGAACGTGGCTCTCTAGCCTTGCTTGTGAAGGCAATTGTAAACACAGATGTATCTTTTAAGCTCCTCAGCTCAAGTAATCCCATAAGGAGTGTGAAGTGGACCTCTTATGTGCTTGGATTGGCTTCTCTCTGAACAGTGGAAGTTGGGAAAGTAAACTTTTCTGATTACTATTCGAACCTTTATTCCTATGTATAAATTCTTCATGGGTTGTCAGCCGGGTTAAATTGGTGATTACCACCATTAGGTGGTAACCCTTTTGGACCTGCAGAAATTAACCTGGCTGACAACCCATGAAGAATTTATACATCATATTTGTCGGGAAAGAACCAATTCTTTCTTTATTCCTATGGTTTATTTCAGTACCATAGGTTTCTCAATTTAATGCTCTTAAGTCCCATGCATATTTCAGATTTTTTTGCAGCAGAAAATCTTAGTTTCCAACTATTCCTCTGTGCAGGTGGAAGTTAGAGTCTACGTTTCTTTATAACATCAGTTGAAGATACAAACTTGGTGATTGGATGTTCTCACATATAAACAGGTTAGTAGGTCAAATACTTATGTGTCTTATCTGACGATTTATTTCATAGATGTGAAAATATATAGGTTGTATGGTGTAAGTATGATCAATTCTGCTTCTCATGCATGTTCAATGGATGATCAAAAATTAGGTACCAGACTTTAACACTTTATTATGTAGGTAGCCCTTGTTGGCTGGATAGCTTGTAATTTGCATAGTATAGGTAATAGTCTGATTCAAAAGATATTCCAGAAATGGGTGACTGGTAGATGGTCTAGTAGAAGGAAGGAAGAAAAAGTACTTAATTTGCTCTACTCATTCTTCCCAGGATGCCAGAGCAACGTTTTCTGAAAAAATTCGATGAAAGAAACTGTCTAATTGTGTTTGTAGTTATAATGAGTAACATTTCTTTGGTACCAAATGGTATAGTTAGGCGCTTCCCATACTAATTATATGTAGGAGTGATTAAGTAATAATTTCTTTGGAATTGGTATTTATTCTATATATTTTCTTCACTATTGTATTTATAAGAATTAAATATTTCAACATAGAGAGCATTTCATTTATATGCACCCAAAGATATTTCTAGTTCGGTCATGTTCGTGTTTGCTGTCACCCAGATAACTTCTTAAGGATACTCTGTGTTCCCTACCAGCTTTTGAACTTCTAGTATTAACTTTTTTGAACCTTAAAATTAAGTATTACACAGCAGTGGTTCTATAATTATTTTTTATGGGAAGTTTCCCAAAAAAATAGGTAACTATAATCCAGTTTATAAGTAGAAGTTATGTCCATATTTTATATTAAAATTTCATTGAATATATGAGGTTATTTTTAACTTTAAAAACATTTACTGCTGGAAAATAATGATAAACTACTTTATTCACCATAGGCAGTTTGTGCCACTAAGTTGGAGACTGCCCACCTTGATCACAAAGCATTCCCTAAACAGTGTGAAAGAGACGTGGCATGGTAGTTCAGTGGCTAGAATACCTGCTTGGAAAGTGAGAGACCTGGGTTCGAGTCCCAGTCATGTCGCTATTTTTCACACTTGTTATTCCTGTGTAATATTTATTAACAGGTAAATCTGTAAATAAGCTATTTTCTTGTGATTATAAATGAAGTAATTTCTATATTTGAATACTTACATAGTATTCTAAATTTTATGAGTTAGGGTGCATGTAAAGTTAAAGTTAAGTTCCCTTCCAAAAAAATTTTCATCCTTAGACATCTCATTTCTTATCCATGTCTTCTATCCATCAAGAAATATTTATCTTTCTTTTCCTCTGCACTCTACCTTTAAGTGTTTTCTTTAGCAATCTATTCTCTCCTAATTCTATCTTTATTCTCTTTTTATGACAAAGTTAGGGACAAATAGGCCTCTTTTGACCTTCAAAGCCAATTACAAAGTATGTAGTTAGAACAAAACAAGCATAGAAAAGATTATGAGTATAATAAAAGACAGCTTTTACCCTTAAAACCTAGAGTTTATTCTACAACAATGGTTTCATTGCTGTGTGTCATCATAATGATGATGCAAAGCATTGAAACCATGATCTCAGAATAAACTCTTGGTGGAACGGGTAAATGTTGTGTTTCTTTTATTCTTATCATCATGGAAACCTATCACGAAGTCATGCTGGAAGGAATTGATAATAGAAAAGATTCTCAAGGGAATGTGAATTTCTCAGATGAAAGCTCTTAGAGAAAAACCCATTGAGCACTTCACATAGTAAGATAGGAAAAAACCTTGCAAAAACCCAGAGATAATTACTAACTAACATCTATCTCTAAATACAAAGTAAAGGTTTACCAGGAAAGAGGTAAAGTTTAAAGCCTGACCCATCCATTATTTCTGTTTCAGTTTTCAAAACCATTTCCTCTCATTCTATTTTCAGCACTTTCTTGATTTTTTTCCTTTTTAATCTGCTTGCTTATATTCTGTACCATACTTAAGTCTCTTCCTAATCCAAGAAAGAACACTCTTATTCAAACAATAGTCCCCTCTTTTACCTTTTCTCCATGCAGTTTGAATGCTAATTTGGCCTTTATTTTTTTCTCAGTTTCACAAGTTTTATCTTTTTGACATTATTTTCACCTAAAATTTCCTTGTCATTAAATTATAATTGAAAGAGAGAGAAAAGAACAAGAGATTTAAAATTTTGATTATATGAAAGACTGCGAATTTTGAACTTTTGTCAGAATTTTGCTTAATAAATTAAAATTAACCAAATTACAAGTTAAAATCTAACAAGTGTTTGTCTGAAGGACTATTTGTTTTTGGGTGGCTAATCTCAATTGTCTCCACATTTGTAAGGACCATAAAAGTTTATAGAAATTTGGTGTCATATTCATCCCACGCTGGTTAAGGAAATTTTTGACACGACTAAGTCTTAGCTATCCCTCTACTGAAGACATTGATGAAATATATATTACGTGTATAATAAATGTGAAACATCTCCATAGTTTTGAATTAAATTAGTAGATTGTTGAAATTTTCAAACACCATAGCCAACTTAAAATGCTGCACAGCAAATATAGAACATTTTTTCCAGCAACATGTCGGGATTTAAAATTCTCAGGTATTCAATTACCTGGTAATCATCATTTGTTATATACCTGAGTACTCCATTTCTTCAAGAAATATTTATTAATATTCAACTTCTTCCATAACTTTTACTATTATATGCAACATAAAAGGCATGAAAAAAATATAGTTTTGAACATCACATTTATTTATGAATGTATTTCATGATAGAAGAGCATTTAATGTTTTTAGGTATAATTGTTTTGTATTTCAGTTATCTATAAAGTGGGGAAATGCTGAAAACAATAAAGAAATGAAAAATTGCAGAGTAAATGATATAGACACTAATTAATGGAATGTGTGATTTGAGCAATTTCATACAAAATATGAAGATACTCTTATCATGATTTTCTAGTTCACATAGTGTTTTCAGATATTACCTTCTTCATTGCATAACTGATAATGATAATGTTTCATTGCATGATATAGGTAAATTTTTATCCCTATAAAATTTGCAAAATGCATGTAAATGAACAGAAATGTAATTAACTTAAATACAGTAGCATTCATATTAGTCAACATTGTAAATCATATCACATAATATTTTCCTCTTGGAAGAATTTCAGTCCCCATACCATTTACCTCTGAAATGAGTGTCGAGCAAGAATATTGTACATTAGGATTGTTTTACATTTTTTTTACGTGCCACTTGTAAATGGGATTGTCTTTCAGCAATCAGCAAAGAAGAGCGTGAGATGAGAGATTTAGAGCAGATGCCAAAAAGAAGAAGGACAGAGGAAGAAGAGGAAACCAGTATCGCTGCTAGTTCACACAACAAAAATGATATTACTAAGGCATTGACTGCTGAAGGAAAGTAAGTATAGATTCTGCAAGTTTCAAAAATTTGCTGCTTACAAAATTAACAAAGAAAGTATTTTTAATCTGTAATATCAAGTCCGCTGCTTCCAGTGCAGTATTTTAGTGGTATGCTGAACATGAAAGGCGAAACTGAGCTCATGTATTTTCCATAAGAATACTTGTGAAATATCAATTAATAATTCATCATGAGCAATAGACTAACAATTATATTTAACTAGAAAATCCGTCGTACTTGGTGGACTTTTTTAGTTACTCATAATATTAGCATGTTCTTTCTTTAATCATGTTAAAATGAATTATGCTTTTTCCTGTTTCTGCTATCAATTTTTAGCGAAAAGTGATAAATGCCCACCATTTGTATGATTTATTAATGAATTATGCTTTTTCCTGTTTCTGCTATCAATTTTTAGCGAAAAGTGATAAATGCCCACCATTTGTATGATTTANTAGGTAACTATAATCCAGTTTATAAGTAGAAGTTATGTCCATATTTTATATTAAAATTTCATTGCCTCCTAATTGATGCCGGGTTCAACACTTGAACTTGTCAAGTTTTCTTTCATGAAAAATCTATGGGAGCTCAGAATTTGAAGAGCATCCAAAAATGAATTTTACTTAAAACTCAAATTTATTAGGAAGAGGAGATTTCAAAAAGTAAATAGCAATGATATTTTGCAATCCATCCTCTCTGGGATATCCCCAACACCAGTTCCATTTCTCCTTAAAAATTACATTGAGGTGAATGTAAGAGTATTTTTTAAGTACTTCCTGAAAATAAAAATAACATCAACTCAATAGCAATTGTGCTCTTTCAATTTGATTGATGGGCCTCCCAGGTCCCCTGGTTGATATTACAAGGACCATTTTGAGTAACTATTATAGATAGATTGCACATTTGGGGTAATTTTGGTTACTGAATCTTCTTGAATACTTTCTTAGGTCCCTTCAAGATCAACGTTGGATATTATCGAGGGTTCATTACCAAGGCCCAAGGTTGAGGCCCCCAAGTTTTGGAATGTTATCTGAGGTAGAGTAATAAGCCTTTCTATATCCTACTGTTCCCGCTGAGTAGAGTTTTGTGAGTCCAAATGTGGAGCAATTTTGAGGGAATTGTGAAAATTTACAACCAGTATGCTTTCAGTATGCAAGCAACTCTTACGGGCAATATCTTATAGTTATGTTTAAATGCATTGTTATGTTTAATTTGATAATCCTTATCTATTATTTTGAAAGCATAATCCTTCAAAATGTGTTCAATCTTTATGATTTTTTTTGTAAATTTTAACGCTGATAAATATTATGATAAATAAAGTTTCTATATGTTTTGCTTTTTCTTGATTCAGTAGCATAATATCTATCGTAGCAAAACTCATATAATTGTAACAAATAGGGGTTTAATTTTATTTCATTTATATACATTTATACCCTGCAAGCCGCCTTTCGGAGTGTGGCAGAGGGTGTAAATACCAAGCATTCGAGGTATCCCTTAGGCCAGGAGCACACGAGCGTCGAAGTACGCCGCGTCAACGCTCGAACGTGTTTTCAGCGGCGTCCATCGTACGGCACGTGTGAACCACCTAATGTTTTCTCACATACTGCTACACCGCTAAACGCAGTCCTGACGCGGCGTTGCAGCAGTAGGCTTGCGGTCAAAATCCAACGCGGAGTGGACGCAGCGGTAACGCGGCTTCACAGCTTGTTGTATGCATAAACCCATAAGATCATGCCTACTGCTGAAACGCGCAGCAGAATGACGCTGCGTCAACGCGAACGCAAAACGCTCGTGTGCACCTGGCCTTAAGTTTATCGTTGTCGCCTATCGTTCGCGGAAAAACGGCTTGTCCTCGCATCTATTTCTCTTATTTTACGCTCCTTTTCAGATCGGCGGAAGTAGCAGGGGGTCGCATGAACTCGATTACGTGATCCGCTATTGTATTTTCTTTGAATTTATCAAGCAATCGCAGTCTAGCTTCTAATCTCCTTTCTTTCAAGGATTACAAACCTGAGAGCATTTTCATAGCGATTGCTTTTCTATTGTAGCATTTTTTTAACAAATCAATTCCCCTTGCGCTGCAAATCTTCCTGCAATGCGGTTTGTAAAATAGCTTTTTTGTTGCTTTACCGCAGATGTTTCGAATATGTATGCCAATTTAAGTTATTTGTAAGAGTGATTACGAAATATTCAATTGACTCGACTACATTTATATTCATTCCACTAACTTTGTACGGGTGGTTCTGACGCTATGGTTTCCTTTCGAAGAAATTAACCATAGAGAATTTACTTACATCAAGATCTAGTTGCCATTTTTTGCACCACCTTTGAATATCAAATAAATCGTTTGATAGTGAAATGCTAATTTCGTCGCTTGATATTTCTGTTTATTGCGGAGTCATCCTCACATTGCTCTCAATCTCGTCGCTTCGGTGACGCTTGGCAAGCAATGCAGTGTCGTTTCGGTTATTATTTATATTGGAAAGAGTAGCGGTCCGATTACGCTGCCTTGAGTTACGCCTGTGGTAAATGCTGGCCTTGTCTTCAGGAAGTGGAAAAGGGCAAGGAAGCTCTCGAAATATATGTCCCATATGACCTCATTTATCTACGGTGGTTTTTTATCGGTTAATGTAATAATTGCTTCCCTTCTGTACAATTTCCGGATTAAGAAATGAACATTACACGGATGGGGAAGTAACTTCACCGCATACAAAGTACGAAAAAATTCTCAGTATTTTTATGTATAATTAATATTGTTACTAGAAAATAATTTTTCGTTTTCCGATAGCTAATAATATTAACCTTTTTTTGGTACTTGACGGAAGTAAAAAGTTACGTAAACTTCTCCGCCTCTGCGATTTCTTTGAATTACTCAACAGCCCTATCCATCATGCATTTCTCTTTTAAAACATTCCCCATAGTGTCACATCCATTTTTATTTCTGTTCTCTTATTTTTTTGTTATTCGAATCCGACCGTATGTTTGCTCTTTTTTTATGCTACTCGCTAGTTTCACTTCATCCACGTTCGGGTCTCAAGGTACAATTTTCTATTGTGATTGTCATTCTTAAGATCATACGATGCTTTACGTTTGATCTAGGTACGTGTGAGGTATTAATGGCTGGAAATATAAGGAAGTACTCAATGCTTTTTGTCGGTCTCAAGACTTTAGGAAACTTCCAAACTCTAAACGAAAGTCAATAATGTCCAGTATTCGGACATTCTATGCCTTATTCAAGCGAAAATACTTTCCTATATAAAAAAGAAATTGGCGTCCAACCGATTTCATAAGGCTTTTAGCGGTAGTGTTGTTAACAGTACTTTGACTGCTGAGGTCAATAAGAACGTGAGCCCTCACCGGGAATCGAACCTGGAACCGCTTTCTCCGAAGTCGCATGCGTTGCCCACATCCGAGGGTCCCGCACGGCTATTCCCGATTAAAGGGGAACTAATGTCGTTGTAAAAGAAAATTTTCAAGTGATGACTATTTGTTGCAATGGCAAAAGTTACATGAATAAATAATTAAAAATTGATCTGCAATTTTACGAGGTAAAAATCATTACGACTGAAAGATTTTTATCTATATAATCGCTGTCTCGTTTCCCGTTCCCGTTCACGGTGAGTTAATACGTAATACATCATCGTAATCCCCTAAATATTCGAAGTACCTATAGATAAAATGGAATAATTGATGGCAATGAAAATAGCTCTGCCTTATTTGCTTATAAAGTTTTTAAGAATCTAACAATTATCTTCTTTGAAATGCCATCGCAATCAAACCTCACAGAATTCACCTTCAAGAACAATCTGCTATCAATTATACCCATAGTTTACGGTCTAACGAAAGAAAAATATTTGAGATGCTCAGTTTTTCCGTGGTAGTTTACTCGTAGGTTGAGGTAGAACTCAATTTTCTTTCGTGCCTGTGCGGATTAAGCCAATAGTGCACTTATATCGTGATTATCGTAAAGTCTGTTTAATCTTTAAATCAATAGATGTTCTATAAGTTACCGAAACGTACTCCTCCGTGCCAGATGAGCTATTTCAGTGGAGTGGGAGGCTCCCTGGGAAACTAGAGTAAGGCACATGTAGCTCCTGTAAATTCACTCTGCAAGTATGTGTTAGATAGGTACACTAACACGCACCGCCTGCATGTAACACAAACAATATAGTAAGCATTTCGAATGAGTATACATTTATTGTGGAAAATTCTTTTTGGTTAATATTGGACCGTTCGCCGGTAGCTTTTTCCCAAGCTTTGAGCCGACAGGTTCCCTAACTAACATAATAAACTGTCTCGATGTCTGTTAAATACTCTTCATGAAAGCTGTATCGATTCATATATTAGTGAAGGTAATTCACACAAGACAGGGTTGTTTAGAATTTATGAAAACGTCGAATAAACAGGAAACTATTTTTAGTGTTCACAATCATACTCGACATCTAACGCGTAGCTTAAAGTAAAGAAACTTGAGATATAACTGATGACGATTTCATAATAAATATTCGATTTTATTTTAAGTGACGATGACAATAGACATCTATTATTGATTAATTTTCAAGTTATGTCTTTTTGGTTATTCTGTTGATCGTAACTCTTAGCTGAAGGTAATAGGTCTATATTATAGTAATATCCTGAAATAATGAAATAAAGCTAAGAGAGTCGTTTTCAAGGAATAGGCAAATATGACTCTTGTTCGTCTTGTCATGTCAGCGTAGTTGATGTCGGTGAAATGAATTTGTAATCTGCGATTACTCTCTTATTCTATCAAAAGTTCAAGTCAATCCTCGTTTCACAAATGTTTCCAAAAATAATATAATGATTATTTCTCTAACAACCCTTTTCTGCTCATATCTTTCAACATCATCAAAAATTCTTGCTTTTTAACTCCGAAATTTCAGGTTTTGATTTCCTTGCTTAATTTTGAATTCCGTCGTGCTGTGTTGGTTACTAACTATCACTTACATTGCTTTCATATATTCAAATGAAATTAATTCGTGTGTGGAATAAAAGGAAATTATATTCACAGCTTCTGCCTGTGATAGCAATTAATTATAACATATGAAAAAAGACCAGAGGTTAATCGCCAAAATATTTTATCGATTTCATTATGACAACCGCTCTGTCGTGGCATTTGTCGTGAATCGGAAGCAAAATATAGACGAAATCAACCTTCGTCATTTTTCAGATTGACTTGTCAAAACATATCGGCCACCTCCGTTAAAAAATTAAATTGTTTTGGTCGTTAATCTTAAACTAAGGCTGAGTTAGAATTGGAGTGATAGCTAATTCACGTTTTGGGTTTGGTAGTATTGTTAAATTTGCTTCGACAGCTGAGGTCATTTCGCATGTAGGCCCCCACCGGGAATCGAACCCGGGACCGCTTTCACAGTTGTCGAGAGCTTTGCCTACTTGGCTATCCAGGAGCTGTGTTTTGGGTTTTCAATCTTGTTAACTTTCCATGAGACGGTGTAATGGAATGTTAAACGGCGGTTGGTTACCAAATGCAGCGCTCCCTTTATTTGTCCTTGAATGGCTCTCAGGGCTTCTGGAATTGCTATTGTTAAAAATTCATTAATTTACTTTATTGGTGATTCTCAATCTGAAGTGTCTATAAAATAGACGTTAGATTAGTCGAGTAAGAAAACTTGACCTAGGAGCATACAGTTTGGTCAAGAACTGCTGTGATGAATCGGTTACCTTCATTTCCTATTTATAATATATAATATAAATGGAAATTCAGAGGAAAATAATTAAAAATTCAATTATAAATTTAAGCTTTCGCTGCGTACTGCTCATTCCTGTAAACCTGGCCGATAATGGTTCATGAAAGGGGAAATAAGTTGGGGAACACTTGTGGCACTTTAGCCCGCTATGTGTCTTTCAGTTAACGCTGTTTGCCCATTACTCCCCTCTCAGTAAGCGCTGCTTTCCCTATTTTCTGAGTGGGACTAGGTCCACTTTTCTATGGTTTTGAGTTTGCGGTTATCGTAGAGTAGTCAGTAATGGACTTTCAACGACTAGTAGTTCACTTCATTAGAAGTAAAATTCGGCTGTTTTCCTTGAATTCTTCATGAATATTCGTCTGCCTTTCACTTGGTGTCCCCTCATTCCCTTTCACTGTTTCACTTTAGTTGTTTTGGTCGTAGATATCGTTTCCAATTGCTGGAGAGGGGGTATCCATGCTCACGGTGCAAGTTATTCGGTCGTTTCACTAGATCTCAACTAGATTGTTGGACTGTGCGCTACTTTGAACCCGGACGTGAGATTAATCTGGGGAGTATTAAAGTTTTCGCCAAATACACCATAAATAAATTCCTTGCATTATCATTGATGCAGTAGCAAACCTTTTGCTGAAAGAGTGTCATATTTGATTCGAAGAATCGTAGATATGAAGAACTTTCCAAACCGTAGAGTAACATGCTGTTATTATATATTCTATGACGTCAACGATGGGATTTAGATGTATATAGTGATATAAGTAAATAATCGTTATTTATGATTGCCAATGAAAAGAATCCACATTTATTTCGTAAAAAGGATAGTGCCGTTACAGTTCCGCGTGCTGAAATATTCACTCTCGTGCCACTAGGTTCGCCATCCCTGGCGTAGCGGTCTTTCTGCTTATATTGCAACACTCAAGTCCAGGGTTCGAATTCTGGTCAGGGCATGGTTGTTTGAGGGTGGGTGTTTATACAGTGCTTATTGTACGGTTGGCCAACCTTGACCGAAATTCACCCCAATCAGAAATACGAAATTATCATTTAGAGAATATCACATTATTTAATTCGCATGCATTTCGTAGCATTCGATAAAATTTTATGCAGTAATGTTTTAGATATTCCGCTAATATTTCCAGATTTCAATTCTATCACGATTTGTAAAAACTTATGACACTATCCATTCAGTTGGTGGATATATTTACAGTTAAATTTAGTTTAAGCTTGTCAGGAGAGTTCACCTGACGTGATTGCGGATGCCGGGCCCATTGTGTCATCTTATAAGAATGCGGAGGGAATTTACGTCCGAATAAAATTCATGGTGAAAAGATGATAGCGTTTCTTCGCACTTATTTTATTGCTACAAATGGAAAAGAACAAAAGTCTTTTGAACGTTAATTTCATTATTAAAATATAAGGTTTCTCTTTGTTTCTTTCATTTCCTGATACACACAGTTAATGAATTGCTGCTCTCCGCTGACCTCTATATCTGAAGATGAAACTAGTCGCAATAAATATATTCTATGGAAATTACAAGGTTGTTTTCTTCCTTGACATGGCACTGTTCCACAAAATTGACTTTGACCACATCAGATTTATTCCTAATACCAGTTCATCCTTCACTTTTATTATTGATCACAACTGCAAGTGACTTTTACATCATAGTACTTGTGATGCACATACTTACGTGGACGTTTTCAACTTAGGTATTCTGGTTCAGGAAAGGGGACGGACAACGGGCAACCTCAATCCTCATCTTGCTTAGTAAGTCTCATTCCCTCTCCACATCTTATGGAGGAGAGGATTCAACTGGAGTTCGTGTTCAATACTTAGAAATGGGCAAATTGAGAAACGTAATTGGAAGTTGAAAGCGTGACGCAGTAGTAATTAAACACTGTTATTGATTCTATACTGATATTAGCTAGCCAAATTTTCAGAAGCGGTTGCTTTCTCCAATGAAATCATTTCGGCTGATCATAGGTCTTATATTTATAAAGATCGCGTCTGTTACTTCTATTTTCTACGCAATTAAAACTCAGAGAGCTGTCTTTTTTTATTATGATCCGGTCACTAGCAAACTTTCTTAACTGAAAACTGAGATAAAATTTTGTTCCTCGAAATAGAATGTATATTAAATTCTTGAGTGGTAATCGTATTTCTTCTCTCAGCTTTGGGGTTAGTCCTATCAGAAAAGTTATCCTTGTTAGTTGCTCAAGCCCTTCACTATTAGCTTTGGAGAGAGAATGATGGAATGTTTAGTACAGTATTCAGTTCGAAGGCCAGTTTAAACCCCAATCCCTCAGTCATAAGCCAGCAAAAAAAGTCCCTGGAGAGGGAACGATTTTTTTCAGGAAGGATGAGTGAGGGAGTATGTCCTTGATTTCCTTGCTGCGCAATACTGCTACAAGTGAACAAAGTCCACTTAAGTACAGCACAATGACCATCTGAGTACTATTTTTCATGTCATTCAATACGAGACGAGGTTAAATTCAGTATTACTCTTACCTTATAAGCTTCCCTATTATCACAGCCAAGTTCCAAGCCAATTGATGACTGACACCAAAGTGAATGAAAAATATTTCTTCTATATCAGGAGAGGACTATCGTTGGGAAATATTCCATCGATCTTGATTTGCCATCAAGTAGATTCTTATTTCTGATTGATTTTTATTACTTCAGCTATTTAACTTAATTAGGAATCTATGTGAAATTAAATACGTGATCTTGACTTGCCATCAAGTAGATTCTTATTTCTGATTGATTTTTATTACTTCAGCTATTTAACTTAACTAGGAATCTACGTGAAATAATATTGACTATGGAGTTCAGGCGAAGACTATACCGAGCTGGTTTACGATCTACTCGCTTGCGAATTCACTTCTTGCCATTCAATTCGCCTTGTGTAATAAAGTTTGCTAGAAAACTTGCTGCTCGCTTTGCTAGAGCAAGTAAACTGGCTACTTAACTCGATACTCGCTGGCCTTTTTACCCTCTTGCCAGTTAAGCCGCCTGTGCAATACATTCGCTAGTGAAGCAGTTTTGAAGTAGTAGTAGTAGTAGTAGTAGTAGTAGTAGTAGAAGTTTATTTAGAAAATTATTCTAATAATTACAATTTTTATAAAGAAAATTCAATAAGACAACAATATTATAAATTCACAGATATAGCAAACAATGATAAAAGATGTAAGAAATTTACACATCCATATACATTATCCTTATTTCTTTTACAATTATTGAAAAATGTAATGTGACAACAAAATTTAAAAAATTACAGATAAACCAAACAATGAAAAAAATAAAAAATATTAAGAGAAAATAAAAAAGAAAAACAATAAATAAATTACAAAAAAATTACACACTCATATACATTATCATTATTCCCTCATTCTTTTTACAAAGCTGATACATTCCCTTCTAAAAGTTCTTTCATTGTCCATTCTACGAACCCATTCGGGAAGACTATTGAATAATTTAAAACCATCATTCATTAATGATTTCCTAGAGAAATTTGTTGTATGTTTCTCTATTCTTAAATTAAAGATTTGTCTTGTAGCATAATGATGGTGGTTATAAGTCATTGTTAAATCTTTATATAAATAACTCGGCACTCTTCTGTACAACATTTTGTGGACGAGTTGTAAGACATGTAGTGAAATTCTTTCTTCCACAGACATCCACTGAAGGGCATTTAACATGGATTTAATAGGAGTAAGTTTGCCACATTGTAGTATTACTCTCATTGCTCTATTTTGAAGTTTCTGAAGCTTTTTTATTTCTTTGGTGCATATCCCATATAAAACTGAGGAACAGTAATCGAAATGTGGGGAAATGAT
The DNA here is from genome assembly GCA_000376725.2 of Ladona fulva. Classification (NCBI taxonomy): domain Eukaryota; kingdom Metazoa; phylum Arthropoda; class Insecta; order Odonata; family Libellulidae; genus Ladona; species Ladona fulva. The sequence goes on from KZ308746.1 coordinate 1,202,355, forward strand.
TGTCTTATTAATTTAGGAACTTTGTCTGTGGACTTAAATACCTGCTTATTCTTGAAAAGTAACCTATCTTTTTTCCAGTTTTTTTAACAATATAATCTATATATCCCTTAAAATTTAAATGCGAGTCAATGATTATCCCTAGATATTTTATTTCATCCACAAAATCAAAACTAAAATCATCAATCTTTATGAAAGGTTTGCTTGCATTATGTAGTATAATTTTCTTTTTTTGTGGTGATGGTGTTATTAGGATACATTTAGACTTATCCATGTTTAATTTAAGTTTATTAAATTTCAGCCAGGTGTTTAGGCAAGCAAGAGCAGAATTTATTTTGCAACAAGCCTCTTCATAAGTATCTTCTGATGCAGATATTAATGTATCATCAGCAAAAAGGTTCACAAATACATCATGCAACTGTGGCACAAGGTCATTAATGTACAAGATAAAAAGTAAAGGCCCCATAATGGCCCCTTGAGGAATACCAAACCCATTGTAAATTTCATCTGATGTTGAGTTGTTAAGCCTTGTTTTCTGTTACTAAGATAACTTTTTATGAGTTTCACTGCTCCCTTTCCGAATCCATATTTTATTAATTTATTTACCAGTAGATCCCTATCTATTGTCTCAAAAGCCCTTTTGAAATCTAACATGACAGCAATAGTAACTTTTCCTTCATTAGCCATTTTGCGCCATTTAGTCAAAACTAATTGAATAGCAGTTTCACAAGAATATGTCTTCCTGAATCCAGACTGATTAGAACATAGTATATCATTTCTCTCAACGTAGTCAAGCATTTGTTCATGAAGTATTATTTCTAAGATTTTTTCATATATTGGCAAACAATTTATTGGTCTCAAGTCATGAGCCTCGAGAGGATTTTGTTTCTTAGGAATAGGTATAACAAGTGATGTCTTCCAGGACTCAGGATAAGTACTTTCTTTCAGTGTCAGATTTACAGCGTTACAGTGTTACGAAGTTACAGCGGATAAAGTGGGTGGCGAGTTTACCAGCAGTGTCCTATTGGCAGTGGCTCACTCGCGCGTTCACTGGCATGCGAACAGCTAGTAAACTCGCAGTACATTCCGTAGGTTTAAGAAATACAGAAGAAGGCTCGGAAATACGAATGTTAATCATTTTGTTTTCCTCAAATGCCATAATTTGCTTCTCTAAGTCGATCGCGGTCGAACTCTCGAAGAGGATCGTAGCAGCGATAAGTTGGCCAGGCCCGTTCTATACTCTTCCAGAAGACAATTGTAAAGTACTACATTAATAAATCAAATAAAGGTACCGGGAACTTGGAGCTAGTTATCAAGAATTAAAAGGAAGGGCAATAAGAAATTTTTGAGCTGTTGGACAAACGAGAAGTTTGGAGAATCATTTATAGATGAAAATGGAAAGGGAGAGGGGAAGATGCAGACAAATATGATATTAAGAGAGAGAGAGAGGCTAGCAACGATCAAATAAAGGAAATAGCCGCAAGTAGAAAGTTTTGGGGCACTAAAACCTACAAAGGATGGGAAAGTCCCGCATGTTTGTGTAACGATGATGATCATGAATGTCATTTTAGCCCACTATATGAGCAGCGGCTGGTTCCCAATGTTATCCTATGGAGGGATATACGTAATAGTTTCCTTTTGTTGGAGAAATAGTAGGCGTCCCTCGATGACCCGCGATGGTAAGACTCAATGTATGATTTATATAAGCGACGCATCAAGGATGAACCAAAGGCATCGAAACGTGCCGCTTCCGCGATTCGTTAGGCACGCACGAGTGACACGCTTCAGTTACGGTAACTATGGTAATGCAATTGGGTTTCTCTTGTCGACTTTCCCCTTCGTTGGACAGTCTGCGCCGAGCGAGCCAAGGAGGCACTTCATGGATCTCCTCTGACGCTGGTGAGTTCAACGATCGCTTTTCATTCCGTCCACATTAAATTATGAACACTCTTCTCGAAGTTTTTTTTTTTTAACTGCAAACGAGTCGTTCGAAAGACAGTAGAGTCGTCAATAATTGAAAATATAGGATCCGAAGGAGTTTTTTTTTTAATCGCCGTGTCCGATCATGCTATTAAGTGTTTCCATCGATCGCTTGTGAGGGAAATTCGAATGCTTGATGAGTTCCGCTTCTAAGTTGAAAGGAACTTTTTGATGTCCTAAGCAGAGTACAGAGACACACGCGTAGTCTCCTTTTGGGACAGAAAATTTTTCTAGAGACACTTCGTGTATTACGATGCAATGGTACGAATTCCATTGTGAAACTGATTGAGAAATTTTGTTCGATGAAATAATAGAGGGAATGATCGTGAACGTCTACCTTCAGAAGAAGGACTAAATATTATTTCGTCGAATGATAGTTCTGCGTGATTGATATTTGTTTCCGCTAAATACAAATGCGCCTCTTTGATAATTTAATTCATAACGTTAACGAGTTTTTGCTAGATAAATTACTAAAGACAATGCGGTGTTACTTAAAGAGCTGACGTATTATATTCGCGGGAGATATTCATTGAATTTTCGACGAAGGGTTACCTCAGCAAATGAAAAAGTTCTCCATAATAGTAGGAAGTTATAATGGGCAGTGTGGGAATGTGGCGCTCATCGAGTTGTGTCCTGCTTTCTCTTACATGAGATGCTCTGACGTAGAATTATCAGTTTTGATGGAACGAAAATCTGGTGAAGAATTTTTGGAGAAGTTTTTAATCGTAGATGCGAAATTTGTGATATTTACTCGCCTATCGCAACGTTTAATCTCCTTTCATTTCTTCGTTAGCTGAATAAGGAAGTCTTATAATTATTACCATAACCAAAAGCAGGAAATAAAGTATTCCTGTAAAATCGATCGATAAGATTCTAAAGATTTTGGAGCTAGAGCCAAATATTTCGATGTTAAAAGTAGTAGACAAAATAGGAAATTTAAGATAATCAAGAGAGATGATGAGGGTTAAAATCACTATGAGTTATCAGTTTGACTTTTTTGTTATAAATTTAATAAATATTTATAAGAATACAAATCTAAGAGGGAATTAAACGCGTAAATAACTTTTTAAGTCGTATTTATCAGTTTTATTAAAATCGTGTGAACGTGTGAACCTGGCAACTAATTTTTCGGCCTTTTTCTCGGTTTTTGGAATACGACTAGTGAATACAGATTAACTTAATTGCATACATGTGCGAATTCATAACTATCAACAGACGACCAAGTTAAATGGATTTCCTGGCTTGTGTATTGATGGGTACCAGAATGGGAGAATTTCCTTTTGAGCAACGGGCGTGATTCTGTAACGAATTATCTTCACATGGTATATCTGTATTAATTATGTTAGCAATTTATTTTTACGATAACCTGGGCAAGTTGTCTTTAGTTCACTAATCATAAGAATGTTTTTCTGTGAAGATCAGTTCCAAATTTTAAGATAGGGATAATTATATTGTAGGAAAGGAACAAACTTGTAGTATCTTTTAATTGTTTGCGAGACTATATTTTGTAGCGTCAGTAAGATTTGGTTGGTATTTCGATGAATAAGTAGCATCGGTTGAAATAGCAGTTGGATAGCGGATGAACTAAAAGTTGAAAAAACTACGTGAAGTCAAGCCGGCAATAAGTGAAGTCTCCAATGGTTTAAATTCGCAGGTGTCGCCTGTCACTCTTTGAGTAACCTCAGATATTTGTTTTTGGTTGCAAAATTTTGTTTTCAAAACAAGTCGACGGGGGCAACAATTTGCTTCCGTCCGCAGAATTCGGTTGCGTTGGCGATTGAAAATTCCATTCTCTTGCAGGATCTCGAAGATCCGATGCTCGGCGAGTTTGTAAAGATAAGGAGGTTAAGAAGATTAAGAGTTCTTCCTTAAACTCTTATAATATCCTATATTTGCGAAAATACTCAACCTAGTTACTTCGTAAGCAGCGGATTAGATACTCAAAATTATGGCACAAATTGGAGGGCAAGCTTTAATGGGCGTTGATGTTAACTTTCTTCAACTTTTCGTATAAACAACAAAACTCTTTCTTAACTCCTACTCTGATCCATTTACTTCTTTCTTTAGTATCTACATTTTAATTTCTTAAATACGGAATGTCCTCTCATAGTAATAAGTAATTTTTAAAAGTGTTTCAATAGCTGAGGTCATTTAGCATTAAAGGGCCCCCACCGGATCGCTTTGATAAAGGAAAACGCGCTCCCCATTTGGCTTTGCGGGAGACCATTTTCTCTCATTTTCTCACTTAAACTCTGTAGGTGGGTTATGTAACGCAATATGATGAATTGATTCTATTCATCACTAATATTCTTCCTCAAGAACTTTTAGTGAAATGGTAAAATATGCAGATCTGGCGAAGTAGTGTGACCCGCTACGCCACCGCCGTCACTCTCTCCTCACCCGCGATTGCGTCCATAATCTTCAGGGAAATTAATTTGACCATCAAGCTGTTCATCTTTTCTCAAAAGAAAATACCTTTGTCTCTGTGGTTGTAGCTACTCTTCTCGGTCTGAAGCTAATGCTTCCATCTCCACGTAGGACTTACAGTTGGTAATTTTCATAACAGTAGCAAGGATATTCTAGGCCGTCCTCTTGTCTTCTTCCCCAACACTTTTCCCTAAATATTTTTAATGAAGTCGTTCTGTCTTATGATATGAAAAACGAGTCAAAAGAAAACCACATATATAGGTTTATACATTAATCATTTCCTTTACTTTCAAAACTAAGCTAATACTTGGTTTCAAACAATCGTCGATCTAATATAATTTTTATCTTCACTCGAGGTATTTTCCTTAACCCTTAGTCGCGACAAAAGTGTTTCCTTATTCAGTTACCCATATTTCTTATTATATTTACGGCCAACGGATACAATTGATATAATCCATGCAAAAACAAGAATAGTCCTTCAGACAAACACTTATCAGATTTTTAAAAGTGTAATTTGTTAAATATTTATTTAATAAACAAAAAACCGGAAAATGTCCTAAATTTGCGGTCTTTCATAAATTTTAAAAATTTCCCAAGTAAAACTGAACCTACTATACTATACTTTACCTAACCTACTATACTATACCTAACCTCAAACGTTCGGAAAACGTACTAGAGGGAAAAAATGCTGATAAAAGTAAGATTTCACCAGGTCTGCTATTCCACCAGACAGAAAACATAGAAAGCTACTCTTTCCCTGTTTTCACTGTGCGTCTGGTCGTTGGTTAAGAATCATTTTATACAACAACGCTTAAAAAATTGAAAATATTCATTATGTAAATTTTGACATTAATTTTCATAAATTTGGTAGCTGCTTAAAAACATTTTCGAGATTATTTATTTTTTATTATAAAGCTAAAAAACTTTTATTGCAAAAAAAAATTAAAATATCATTGCTTAAATCAATATAATTGTTTTTTTTCGAATGAGAGATATTTTCGGCGTTAAATTTACTCATTTACGTCTTTTTAAAGGTGGCTCCTTTGACGGCGATTTATTCGTGAGGGAAATGTAGAAAAACTAAGATTGCTCGTCACGTGTATCCCATTTTTATTATTAAGAATATCCTTCGCTACTCTGAAAATAGGCCATGTCAAAAGAAGAATGAGTGAAACGCTTCTTTTGGAGATTTGCATCAAGAACAGATTACGAACGTTAGCAAATCTTTCTGCCTTTCCTGCAAAAAATGTTTTTCTAATGTCTTCCTATACAATTAAATAGTTGGGGAGCTATCTATTAGTCGTCCCTAGTAAGCCGAATTCATTCACGTTTTCCAATAACTTTGTCCCGTCGTGTATACGGTAACGACGATATTTCACTGATAAATTTGGCCGTCGCCAATTTAAATCGATTCTAGTTGTTTACTTTTGTCAAAAAAGTCGTCATAAAAGCAATAGCGCTCGGTGCTGAGAACTACCGGAAGTGAAAATTGGTTAAAAGAGCCCAGAATAGATTGGACAAGGACTTTTCCTACCTTTGCAACAAAATAATAATGTTTACGCTTTTAATCTAATCACTGAAGTCTCTATATTTTGTGGCTGGTTTGTGTAGAATTTCATCACAACTAATAAAGACCACCGTTAAATTCACGCCCACTCGGTAACATGTCTTTACATGGAATGTTCAGCCTGAAGTGTCTCCTTGTCTAGAATAATGCATACGCTAGACTAAATGGCATTATCTAGTTGCAACTTCCGTAAGTTCGGCAACGTTTAGTATCGCGAATCGCTTTAAAGATGTTTCAGCAGACCGTAAATTTTTGATCGATTTCTCAACACTTACACAACTTATCGAGGAGATATTTTATGCCTTATGGAATGAAAAATGGAATAATACATAAGGAGTTAAACTAAAATAATAAAATTACCACATAACTATTTGCTTTGCACAACCGTGGTTGATGAGAAACTTCATCAGGATCTGGGAAATGATTTCTGATCAATAAAAATTCCTCATTAATGATAGATGATTTTCTGCTCCTATGCGTGTACTTTTCGTAAACATAGAAGCGCAGGGTAGGACAGAAGGACGTTTGGGAAAGGTTGAAATTGAGGATTGGAGGGGGTTAGCGTAGGGTACTCTATCAAAAGGGGAATGATACAAAGGTAACTAAATAGAGTTATTGACTAATTAACACACTCAAAAATTTCAAATTAATTGTACGATTGGACTTGGGAGATATGTTTTGCGTTTGGACGAGTTTTCGTTTGCATTTATCTAACTACCCGGAGAAATGTGAGTGACCAGTGGCATTGGGATGTCGTTGTTCGTGCACCGATGTGTTAGCTTTCCTAACGTTCTCCGGGAAAAACGTCCGGAAGAACCATTAATTTCTGAACAAGATAGTTATGTCCGGTCGTTCTTTCGCATAATATTAGAGAAGCTAACAGGATAGATTGGGTTGGGATGCCGATGTTAATTCACCCACTGCCATACGCCAAATGCTGCTCACGAGATAAACATATAAATGTAAACATGCAAATGTTCCAGCGATTTCTTCTTTGTAAATCTTGGTCGATTTCTCTCAGAGTTCACGCTCGTTGTTCTCTGGAATGACTACGTCATCTACTTTAAGAAGTTTTTGCCGATGAATTTTTCGATATGCTTCCGTCGGTAATCTGATCTCCTAACCTGGACCTAATCCCACCTGAGAAACTTACTCATAGCCGAAATAATCCTTTGGAACATGAAATCCCCTGACGAATTAAGTTGATTTACGTTAACCCACTCTAAATGTGAGACTTACCCTACTATATGTGGATCCCAAATAGCGCAGCGATTTTCCGAAAATAATGTAAATGTAATGGGAGAAAATTAGAGAAAAAGAAGCTATTTCTTTGACCCTCGATGAGAGCCCCTCCGAGTTCTAATAGTTAATATATTAGGTCCGCAAATATCAACTTCCTGCTGAATTTCACTATATCTGAATAGCATTTATCAGCCTATACCAGATATGCCATTTTTTGGGTACCGCATCAATCAATTTTAAAAATCTACCGTGGATAATATCCCACTGTGCTGGAAGACCTCACAGAAAGAATATTAAGTTTTTAGAGAACCTTTTTTCCTCTCGAATATTGGTATAGTGCGATATATTAATTTGAATAAGGAAATAATGTAACTATCTTACGGAATGGCTGAGAATGTGGAATAATACAAAGAACAGAGGAATAATTAAAAGGTATCTAAATTGATGCATGAATTGTAACGTCCTGATAAATAATACACAGTAATCTTTTATTAATAATACAAAAATGTAAAGCATATTATGTAATAGGGTAGCCATCAAGCCTAAAAATGAGGAATATTTATAAAGGGGAAGGTAGAGGGCAAGATGCACGTTTTGGAATCTGAAACGACTGAGGTATTAGATTAAATAAAATCGAGGCCCTTATTTCAGTACCTCTTTGGTTTCAAGTCCCACTTTCCGTGTCCTCAAGATATATTATTGCCACTAGTGTGCAAAGAGTTCGTTCGTTCGTTTAGATGTAATGAAATATTTTGTGAATGCTTACTTTGTAACAATTGAAATATTTACTTGCATTCAAGAAAAATACTTGAAAAAAAAATAAAAGGGAACTAACCTGCTCAAGCCTCGCCGTACAGGATCTTGTCACCATTGGTTGGAACGCACTGCGTTATTCTTATACTTGGAGCACAGTTGGTTTGAAATGACCGATGGGCTTGGAGTCTAAAAAATGTTTAGCGAAATGGGAAAAGTTGCTTTTATTTTTTTAAACATATTTTTTATGCATTTTAATACAGCTATCGCTCAGTCCGATGAGGACCCAACACATTATTTCCACAAACAACTTCCACTATCTAAGTTATAAGGACAACCCTTCCCCCTAACTCAGATTATCTTTCGTTGAAGCACTCATATTACTAAGTTACCTGCGTTATAAAAGCCTGCTTTAACTTTTCTCACCGTATTGATTTGTTGGCATTCAGAGAAATTTAGCCGAGCAAATAACGGGAAAACCGCGGAAGAGCGAAATGGAAGATAAGCCTATTCGCGTATGCCACTGAGTGAAAGCAAAATTCAAATAATTAATTGTAGAAGGGTAAAAATTAACTATTTATATAAAATGTAAGTAAATTTGGAGTATCTTATTCGTGGTCTCAACATCGATGTTTTCATAGCTACAGACAGCTGGTTTAATGAGGAAAGAAGCGGCAGTGGGATATTCCCTGAAGATTTTACTATTTATCTAAGCAAAGAAAAATGGGTCGGAGTCTTTTTTGCGGTTCAATCTTCTCTCCAGAGTTAAGTGCAGGGACAGTGGCATAGAAAGCGCTGGCGTACGATCAGCCAAACAAATCATCCAAACATCGATGTATTCGCGTTTTACAGACCACCAAACTCCTCTGGACAAGTTTTGCGCAATCTTAATGAAGAAATACATTTCTATAATATTAAAAACGATCATGGATCATGATGATCACAGGAGGTATTTATAAAAGTAGGTAGTTATCGATTAACAAACTTTAAATTACTCATTACTTACGGAGGTAAATGAATAATACACCCATTTTCAACGTATGAGTCGCCTGCAAGTTATGTTAGCCTTGGACGAGGATTCATAAAATCTTACTTCGAGGGATTATTTTTAGCTGAAATTCCTTCATAAATGAAGATTAATCCAAGTAATTAACTTAAAGATATCTTACTTTTTCTTCAGTTTATTTTTAGTTTATAAATTATGGAAAAAGCACGACCTCTTTGCGATAATTTCTACGATATTATGAATTTCCACGCATTCTTATGCGAATTTATTTTCAGATAGAGATTTGTTGATTTGCATAGTAACTTAGGATGTGCGCATAAATTGGTGAGAGTTCCTCATCTCTTATTTCCTGGTCTGTTCTCGCAGAACACTTTCCCAATCCCCTCCTCGGTGTTTGTTTTCTATTCCTCACCGTCAGCAACTAAAGCCTTCCTTTTATTATTTATACTAATGTTGGCGATCTTCAACGAAAAAGGTAATCGTGAAGCGACCTTGTGGATGGAAGTCGATTTGTTTGAGTTTGTGCTAACGCGACTTGCTCATCCCGCGAGCCGATTTTTATGACAAACAGTTACGCTGTCCCTCGTTAATTTTACATCAATCCTCTTATTGTTACGTCATTTGTTGTTTCTTCACTTCCGCTTGATTTCCACGAGCGATTTGGAATAGAACCTATCTCGTGTTAAAGTAATGTGTGAAGAATAATTCTTGTGTTTTGCGTTGGATTTCCATGAACTCAGCACCAACCCTACTGCGATGGCAAATTTCCGAATCGGTCGTGCGTCAGCGTTTTTCGGAAAGTAACAGTGCATCTGATACTCCGAATACTAATATGCCGAAGACGCCTACGATAGAAATTCGTTTGTTTATTCGTTTTGTTATCGTGCCAACTTACGGTTTTCCATTTCCGATCCCTCTGTAAATACGCAACTGATATTTACTGAGTGGGGAATGACTTGGGTCGATGTTTTCAATAGAATATCTTTCAGTTCTTTGTCTAAACAGCTGGTGATGACTTCGCTTTTTCAGCCTATAACTGTTACCAAATACTTTCTCGCTTCTGGATAAGCAAGAAGACAATCTCGTCTTCGTAATACTGCTAATGCCTTCTATATTCGTAGTAGGCACTGCGTTGAATCGCATTTTAAATCCTTACAACCCGTAACACCTGTCTGCAGCGACAAGTCGAAACCTTTAGAATGAAATATTGTTTCTTAATATTTTTGCGCCCAAATAAGACAAAGAAAATACAGGTAGTTACACCAAATGTAGACTCAGATAGCGTCATATTTACATTATAGCGTATGTGCGCCCACTTTCTATTGCTGTTGAAAGTAAAAGAGCAGAATGTTGATGTTTAATGAGGCATCCGAGGCATTTTCATCCAGAAATCCATGTTCGGCAGTAAAAACAAATTTTGTTGTTTCATTACTCCCCCGTCTATATAAACCAAATTATAGTAAAAATGTGATGCTTTTCTATAGTGGTTAAATAAAAAATATTTTATGCAGGAACAATAGGAGGGATTTTTAATATGAAAACGTACGAAAACAACTTATTAATCCATGCAATGGATTGCAGCAGTGTATGGCTGAAGGTCAGCGTAAATTGATTTTCGATTTCATAAAATGAAAGCGATCACTTTTTCGCTCTCAAAAGGCTCTTTTTTCCGCGCATGGTTAAATTGATTCCGAAGTATACGGCTCAAATCATCTTCCAATTTCTCGCCTATCGAACAAATTCAGCCTTCGCCTCACTTTCTAAAATAAAGCATTCATGAACACGCTTTTTCCGGATGGTTGCATAAGAGTCCACAGCATTTCCTCAATGCTCTTCTCTCACATTCACACTTTTCACTTTATGGCTAAGGATTGCTCCCTCTATGACTCACTGAATTTACACTTGTGAAATAGAATTAAGGATTCACTTATACTATTTTCGAGCCCTATTTGTTTTCGAAGAATTAGTAAGTAGACCGACGTCGTAGGGAAATCATTTTACACAGAATACTAGTAAACGCCCCCGTCAAGCATGACGGTACTTAATTTAGTTTAAAAATATATCTTTTATCGTATATATCTGGTCCTTTTAAGCCAGAAACAGTCCTTCGTATTAACTCTATATATTTCTTAACATTATTTATAATATTTATTCTACTGTTTTCAAGACATGAAAGCCTACTGTTTATTTCCCAAATATTTTACGAAATTTCCGTGTGTTTTATCAAAATCCTCAAAAGTTCGGATCTATATCAATATTTCACGACTAAAATAAGAATCTATAATCATTTTCCTTTCTTTTGACACTTCTCTTGATTTCCCTGGACCATTTTTAAAATTTAATTTTGTAAAAGAAGAAACCTCTACAGGTAACGAAAACCTATTTTACGTACATTTCTTATAGAAAAGTATACTAATTGATTTTCTCCTTGCATTTATATGGGAAAACTCATGAAATCAACGTTCAACAATTGCCTTGGTCGTCAAAGGGATGGTTTTTTTATTTTCGAAAGATTTTACGAAATTTACGTCTATTTTATCAAAGTTCTCGCAATTTCGAAATTATATGAATTTTATGATTGTTTTCCTTTCTTGTGACACTGGTCTCAATTTCGTAAGACCATTGTTTCTAATTTAATTTTGTAAAAGAAACGACATCTGCAAGTAATGAAAGCGTAATTTACGTACATCTCTTATGGAAACGTATTTTGTGCTCCTGGGTTCGAACCCGGGCCTTTACAGAGGTGAGAATAGTGTTCCTGGGGGTTTCAGCATCGTAGAAACACAATGCAGTTTGTTTCAGATCTCTAAGTCAAGCCGTTTCTGAGATAAATAGGGGGACGGACAGACGGACACATGGACGGACGGACAGACATTTGCTTTTTATATATATGATGCTTAGTTCAGTCATAAAATACTTAGTTAAGTTCAGAAAAAGGGAGATAAATATAAACAAAGATAACCATTGTTATGGTTTAAGATTTACGAAATAAACCCGAAGTTGCGACCGTTTTATGAGGGAATCATCGGTTAACCAGTTTTCGGACTGATAACTCATTGTGATGATGCAACATGCAGGGGCGAACTTACAAACATGCCAATGAGGGGGCGAAATTGCCAAGGGAGGCAGTTTAAGACAATTTTCTTAAGAACTCATCTACAATCAACTTTGAAATTCCATTCTCATATGACAAATGCTGTAATCATGCAGTGATCGTGAAACACTTCATAATCAATCTAAGCAATCCCCTCGTCACATTCTAAACGGATTACTAACACTACAAAGTCATCAGGAGAGAGGTGGCCCCTTGATGTGGTTAGCAAATTACCTAATATTTAAAGTACAATGTAGTAAAGTTTAATTTCTTTCGACAAAAACGTTTTGAGTACAAATAATTCCTTAATTTGATTTTTGATTGCAATTAACGTTAGTCACATGCTAGTGAAACTTTGGTATGTGATGACTAAACGAAATGCATAAGGAGTAGATTATGTTCCGCTATCATGCAACATTATGTGGTGAAACTTTGGCGAGATAGTTTTAGTATATGAGTAAAATTTAGAAATGTATTTCATGAAAAACGAGTGGGAAAATGGCGATTTGGAGATGCCTGGGTGAGGAATGAATACGGGAGAATGCGTGATCAGTACGAAGTGGGTGTGTTAATTAATTTGGACGAACACAAGAGGGGAACAGGTGACGTAAGATGACAATTGTAATGGTTTGAAAGGGAGAGGAAGAGAAAAAACGCCATAAACAAAGTTGGAGCCAATTTTTCCTTTACGAACCCATACCTCGTAACTGTTACACGCTTTCGCAATACCAATCCGTTACAACCCTTGGATTCGTAACCCTTTTCGCCCCAAGGCCGCACGGGTAGGTATTGCTCGCATTCCATACACGAAGAACTAGTTCTATGACTAATTAACCTAATGAGGTTACTTTCTTTTCTTCCTGATTTGGTAGATGAGACCAGGAGACTCATTTTTAAGTGAGCAAGAACGAGACATTTAATCTTACGAGGGCAAAAGCGTACACATCTGAAGGGTCCCACTAGGAATTGACTTTTGAGAATGTTTTTCAAGATGTAGATTTAGGAAGATTTATTCCGATATGAAAGAAAAAATATTGACTTAAATTTGAAAATCTTGAAATCGGATCAATAATTATTATTGCGTCTTCATCTTTTAAGAAACAATCAACAATCGAAACAAATACGCGACCTGCTTTTCTTTAAATGGGAAATATTATGCCCAAGAGATTCTCCTCTTTGAATGCTTCTACTTGATTAATGATAATTGGTATTTATCAGTTACGGGCATCCCACTTGCTGCTATAGGCTCTGCATGTTCAATAGGTTAATGGTTATTTTAGGTCGAGAACGAGGTTGGGTTAAATTTATTAGAAATGAATTGAAATTATAGTTATGAATTTATTTGAAATATTAATAATTTTCCGCTCACAGAATTTTCATTCTTAAAAATCTTCCTTTTTGTTGAAGAAGGGAATATAATTTCCATCGTTATCAACATTCCAGCACATTTAACTGAAAATTCATTCATTTCAAATTATTATTCTAAAGTTTATAAATTTTCTTTATCTTTAAGTCTATAAGCACAGTCAAGGGTTCTCCGACAATGATTATTCCTTAAATGTGATGTAATCAGCCGTGAGCAGACGGATTGCGATAGGTATTCCAGCGGTGTAAAAAGTTATGGGCAACTAACAATGGCATTTTTTCTGCGATTTCTAATCACTGTACAAAAAATAATTTGAAGCAATAATTCAAGAATTTCATGAATAATAAATCGAAGATGTTAAACCCCTTGACTCTTTCATTTGCATCATTTGCACTTTTTTACAATCGAATTTCTGTAATCTTTCTTCCGTCTTTTTTAGAAATCGATATTTCAAAGTAGAATCTGAATCTCTCCAAAACGGATTTAAGATGAAGCGAGGTCACAACTCATCACGTAGTACGTAACGTACGTGCAGTTTCTCTTGAAATTGTATCGCATTTCCAGAAAGCATAAAATTTAACATTTGAACAGAGAAATGGGAAATATTTTTCCATTTGGCACATGGCGTTCCGTTCCACCTTTTGGTCGATTGAAGTGGAATCGATACACATTTTCGCGAAAGGGTTGTTGATTTGGGCGAAATTTTAGGACCTCTAAAATTAAAATCGTTTTTTGATTCAATTTTCATATCTTGAGTTGGAAACGGAGACACGAGGTATTAAGGCAGCGATGGATGGATATTGTACAGCCGATCTATTCATATAGATTTATTTTAGGAACTATTAGGCGCAAAACTTTCGCTTTGGTCGATAAAAATGTAATTTTTCTTTAAAATGTTAATCCCGGAATTATCGCTTCAATTCGTGGCAAGAGCCTTCGAAATGTTAAGTAGAATTTAAACGACTTTCTTTTTTGTTTGTTCCGCTAAAATAACTCTCAGTCATTTGTTGCGAAACTGGAATTTGTGAGGAGAAACTCGGAGGAATTCATTAATGAAACAGTATTCTGGAGGGTTAAAAGGGGCACATAAGTCCTACTATTCCTTTAGCGCTTTAAAACTTACATGTCAAACATGTTTAACTCACTCCAAAAATTAAAACTCGGTACTTTCATGTTATTTTCTGAAAAAGAAAAATCAATCGTTCGAATGGGAAATCCCCAAAAACCATACTTACTCGTGTAATTTGCAGGGGGGCACTCATTGCGGCCCACAGGCGCGAATGTGGCCCGCCTTTTATTCAGCCCACAAAGTTACGAGTACCGTAAATCATAAGTGATTACTTTACGCGATTATAGAACTAAGCAGGGATTATTAGAAATTTCATACATTATACATACTCATGATGTGCTGAATTTAATCCAAAATTCGATGGGTTTAACGTGCTGAAATCGAGAACTGAAAATACGTCGAAATAATATTGAGTTCCTAAAGTACACCAACTAAGTATAACCACGGCCTGCAGACCCCTAAGAACAGTGAATTACCGAGTATCCGTGGGTGGATTATCCGTGAATGATATTTTACTCTTCGTCCACATCTTCCGCGGTTTTTTTAGAAAATTCAAAAACAAAAATCACGTAAATATTTTCCCGTTGCAGTACATAAAAGAAGGACTTAACGTTAGACATTTTCTATGGAACAGTGGAAGAATGACTAAAATCACATTATCTTTGTTGAAAAGAACCACGGTCTGGTCAAGATATCTCGTAATGACTACACGAAAAATCGAAAATAACGGATTATTTATGCTGATTATAATGAATTGTTTATTTATGTAAATTATGAACATTATGAGAGACAAAAGTGAACGTTTACACTATCCGCATTTCCTGATTTTCGTACATCTCTTACCCCCCGAATAATCGAGTGCTCAGTGTAATTTGATATGCGGCCCTCCGAGTGTGTAGTTGTGGTCAAATGCGCCTTTACATCGACAAACCACTGAATAAACCTTTCGGCAAAACTCTCTGCAATGCTCTTCGTTGAATAGTGTGAACCTTCGCTCTGTGGCTTGGTTTTTTTGTATGTATGACAAGGTCGTTGTTTTTATTAAACACATGCTTCATTCAGAGGGACTTTTGAGGGCATCGTTTTGTCGAGATGAAGTGAGTGAACCGATGTCTGCCTTTTATAAGATCACACAGTGGTACAGTGTACCTTAGTTAACCTCAGTAATCCGTTCCAAGATTGTCGTCGTTAACAAAAACCGTCGTTATCCAAGGCACGATTTTCCACAACCACACCGCATGTCAAATATAAAATGAATATAGAACTCATTTAAATGACATCAAAAGTATGCTACATATAATTTATTGAATTAATTGGAAACAAAAAATTATCTTCAATAAAGTGAATTGTTACAAGAGAATTTTTAACTGTCAGTCTTCACCTTGGAGGCGGCGTAGACCGAAGATTACCCGAGAAATCTTTTGATCAAAGCCACTCGTCATAAACCAAGTACGTCGTTAACTAAGGCTGTCGTTAACCAAGACACTACTATAAAAGACAAAGATTCCATGAAGTCATAGTGCTTTGAAGGACAGGGAAATAGAAAGAGGATCCGAGCTGCTGAATTTCTTAATGTCGGAAAGTGCCTTCTGGGATGGATTAAACGAACCCTCCCACAGATGTAAAAACATTCCCATAGATTAGACTAAGAGAGTGATTAAGAGACTGAAGCAGCTTCTGAACCTCCATAAATGAGGAACTGGATAAGTGAGACACCTCTATAAGCGAGCAAGTACTGCCGATCGCCTCAACTCTCACTTGTTCAGGTCGACTATATTACAAAAACATTTCCACCAAAAGAAAAAACAGATTTTACTTCCGGTGTCGGCCGTCTTTACGTAGTGAGGCAACATTTAATTACCATTTTAAAGTAGGAGGAGGTTAAAGTTGAGGGGTTTTGAGATTGAAGAAAAGGAAAGTGGATTTAGGGAGGTGGAGATTTCTTAAGGACATGATTGCTCAAGAAGAGGAATAATAATTTTTTATTTGGGCGAGATTGTAATACCGAGTCTTCAACCCTAGTCACATGAAATTTAAAAGAGATAGTTGGAAAAAATAGCATAAAAAGATACTAATTTGTTGGTTCAAAAACCTAATATTGTACTTGCTTTACATATTACTAATATGAAAATTGCACCACAGATGGAGTAGGTGAGCAGTAAACAGCAAGTGTAAATCAGCTGGAAGTAGGTTTTCCTTGTCGGCCATCTCTCCGGAAACCTTCTTTCTTATAATCTGACATTTTAAAAGTTCATAGTTATGAATACTTTTGTTTTTTTTTTGTTTTTCTTACTCGTTTTTTTGAATGCTCGTGATCAATGATTGAGAATGAAGATTAATGAGTACTCTGAATTAATGAATACTCGGATAAGATTAGCCATCGCACACTTGCCGCTGATATGCGGCACATCTTAGCCCATCTACTCTATCACCACTTCTCGAGTGCTTTGAGTTCAAACTGTTATCTTTTAAGAACCGCGTGAAATGGCGCTGGATCTTTTATCTGCGGAATGAAACTTGTACCAGCGAATTCGAGAAAATGCAGCGCAAGGCGATATGGTTTGTTGAAATATATAACGTCGAGTATCACGTTACGCATCTGGAGATATTATTGATTTTCATTCAAAGACTTTAATTCTCTACTCAATTACCATCCTTGGGATCGCTTTGCTCCACTATTCCATTCTAGACAGTTTTTTGTTTTTATCATTAATTTCTTCGGCATAGCTTTCCATTTCTCCTTAAAACAATGAGCCGACTTCTGAAGGAAGTCAACCGATATGCCCGGGGCGTATGTTTGGAGGGCGCGTGACGTTCGGTATTAGCAAGCCTCCAGTTATGTATTAGTCGAATGTTTGTTGAACCGCAAACACCTTCGTGAGCAATCGTTTCTTGGATAAACCAACCATATAGCACATTCAACGATTTCATGAGTAATATCGTACATGGGTATGGGTCTTTATATGTATGAATTTAGTTAAAAAATTTTCTGATATTTCGTTGTGAAAGGAATTCATACAAGTATTTGATGTAACTGCGGCAAGTCAAATGTAAATAGGACTAACGGTGTCGAGCAAAATGAACCAACGTTGAATGGCAGAGTGGATTCCTGAAGCTAAAAACTCCAAACCGCAATTGTGAGGGTCAGAACCTGAAGCAACGCCTGATATGTATTTCTGGAGTTGTTCTCCCATCTTAAGAGGCGACAGAGAGCCGCCTGTAAACTTGAAGTGCGCTGTTTAAATGTTCGCCGATAGCTTATTCTAAATTATCCGAATTAAGTCGATTAAGAGTTAAGTTAAAGAGTTAGCGGTCGGGATGGAGTGGAGGATATTTGCGTTTGGAACCGATTAATTGGAAGAAGGAAGGTGAGATAGGCAGTAGCTGATATGAAAGGTGACACGGAATTACTCAAGCAATCACTCAATCAGGAATATTTCCAATACATTCAAAAGCTGTAAATTTGTTCATTCCATTCTAGAGAATGTTTAATGAATCAATGAATCGCAGAAAATAAAAATTATTACGGTGCATACGCTTTCTGTAAAACAATCCATTTTCTTAAAAGTGTAATGCTGTGGTGATGATAACTTCAGTTATCAACATATCAGTAACATTGAAATTAACTTAAAATGTATAATTAATGAGTTCAATCGTCGAAGACTTACCTTTGTGGAACTTCAAATAAACATGTTCATCATCAGGCCTGACGATGAACATGTTTGTTTGAAACCGGTCGCAATTAAAATATTCCTGTGTATCTTAGCGTAGTCATTTCACCATGCTTCCTCATAAGTATAATTAATTAGGTCAGTTCTAATGAATACTAAAAATGTTTCTCGAACAATAAGCAAGATGTCATATAATGAATATTTTCAATATATATATTATACGGAAGAGGCGCCTGCATCACTCTGCTCGTGTCGCAAATACACCCGGAACCGGCCCTGACTCGATAATTACGTTTTTAAAAAAATTCGCATATTTTATGGTGTGTATTCTTAAAATCGATTGAAATAACTCTTTTTAGGGAATGGAAGCAGCGATGCCGGAGGAAGAAGGTGTGGTGGAGAAGAAGAAGAGGCGATTGGTGGGCACCAAGAGCCGCCGATTCATGGTCGTCGTCGCATTTCTGCTCGTCCTCCTCGTCGCCGCTTGCCTTCTGCTCATCTTCTTGCCATGCCTCCCGCCAAACCTTCCATTCCCACCATACAAGTGAGTTCTGCGTACTAATTTAAGAAAACAGTTGTTAGTGCATGTGGAATGAAGTCAAGCTTCATGTAAATCCATCGCAATATATACGTATAACCTTACTTTATAATGATAGAGAACCCTAGAGAAACGTAACATCCTTCCGCAGGAAAATTCTAGCGCACACTTCCGATACACCATAGGTGTTAAACGTGCGGCTTTTTCGGTCGTTAAATGCAGCCTTTTCGTAGCTTTCTGAGAAAAGTGCACGCGTTAAATAATTGTTTCCAATCTCTTTGGTCTTTCAAGAAAAAATAAGTTAGAAATAGGCTACCTTGTTTACTTCGAGCAAATTAATTTTTTCTCGTCGATGTTAGCTGAATTCAAGCAATACCGTATCCATTTCAGCTCATCCATTCCATGTTTCTTGGAAATGTGATGAAATTCGGTATTCGTCTCGAATTTTCGCCCGTTTCTTTGCTTTCATTCTACATGGCTTGAAGAAGGGCGTTGTATCCCGTTTGACTTTGCTGGAAAATCCATTTCACGAGAAAAGCACCAATTCATTCATCATTATCTATCCAATTTTTCCGGAACATATGTGTAATTTTTGATTATGTATGAACACAAGGCTTTTAGATTGATTCACCGAAGTAACTCCCTTTTCAAACTACGAATCATGAAAATCAACTTCGTGAAATTTTCATGGAGTGGGCGCCAAGACGGGGGTTCTGCGTTTTAATTCTGTTGGCAGCAACAGAATCATCAGAATCAGGTGGACTCATTGAAAAAGTTCTCTTCTTTCGGCTTTCCAACCACATTTGTTTGCATTAGTTTCTCCTCGAAACTTCGTGACATGAAAATAAGTAAAAATGTATCCTGGGTATTGGTAAATCTCATTTAATAATAATTCATTTTAAAATCATCAAAAACGATTTCGAGCGGGTTTCATTGAAGTTGCACCTCATCTTGCAACTGAAAAACGTCTGCCACTATTTATTTTCCCACTTTTTTTTAATTACTCGGTTTTAATAAAAATTCGTTTCGTGAAAACATTATTGAATTTAGTAATTAATCAGATAAAAATTACAGTTATGCCCGGAATCACTTAACTCAATATTCAACGTTTTCCTAACAATTTTGAGTGGCCATAATTTTCAGTGTGAGTGTTGCAATAGCGCACACTATTATCCGATAATAGAATAATGCCTTTAAATGGTGTCTTGATTATGGCGAAAATAGGTTCAATTCCGGAAAATACGCCAAGAATAAACGAACATGTCTTGAATTTTAATATGCAGTGTTTCTGTAAATTATAATGAATTCTTTACATTATACAGTATCAAAAGCAATTAAATGCATTCTATCGACATATTATGTAAACTTACTAAGCATATAAAAGATTAACTCTTGATGCGAAAAGTCAGAACAAATTGTTATTGGTAATTTATTAGCAGTCTTATTGGGCCCCCCGTATAGTTGAGGCCCTCAGCTAGAGCCTCATATATCTGCTCCCCGACGATCGAATCCTCCATCAAACGCTTCCTTTCATTACGCAACAGCCTGGGAGTCTATTGGCAAGTGCCGGATCATTTCTTAACATATTAATCGGTGATCGAGTGGAGATCGTGCCCTCCCATATTTGGAGCTACTATAGATTAATGCAATATAACGTAGCAGTGAAATCATAACATTTAAGTTTCATTATCAGTGTGCGCTCTTTCTGGAAGATGAAGTGGATTGCTTCGTTGATATTTTCAAATCCATCCATTCACTACGTCTCCACATTACTTGAGCATCAGTGGATTTGAAGTTACTTGGATACGAATGAAAGCGACTTGTCCTTGACGAGTCCGTCCTAGTATTAGTCCATCTTTGTGTCTTCCGCAAGCCATTCGGTACTACATTTTGGCACGCAAACAATCCGCAGCCTGCTGTGAATGATAATGGCCCACGGGTTCTCGTAGTATAGTCGCTGAGATATTGCGATGACGCCTACTCTATGGGGAAACTACTCTTATCGGTAAAATTTTGGAACAAATTCTTTTTCTTTACAAAATACAAGATCTCAATGATAGATAACTGCTTGTGAACAGTGTATGTTGTTCATTTAACGGTAGAAATTATTTGTTTGGTTTCTTTTACGCCCTCAATTTCCTCAGACTCTTTGATGCGATATCATAATTTGTAAGATGTTTTACTAATTTCCTTTCCAAAGTATTTCGTCGCGAATAGTTTCGTTGGGTTCTGCTTCTTGGATAGCTAGATCACCAGTAATGGAGGCAGTAATTACGGAATAATTAGCAGATTAGCCCAAGATATAGGAAGAGCAACTGTTCGCTGCCATTTCGACGCAATAAATATCATCAGAGAAAATTTTTTAATTAAAAAACAGATCGAGTAACAAGTAAAAAATATTTGTGACTACATCGTAGATACGTCGTGTCGGCGAAGGAAGAATTGATTCGACTGTCAGAAAACTCGACTTTTGAAGAAATGTCGATCTCTTCTGATTAGTCAGCTATTACAGATCGGACTGGTTTCAAGTTTCACTGCAATAGAACGCTACGACGTATACGAAAGTTTGGACTGATATTTCAGAAAAAAGAACGAGGATCGGAGAAAGAGAACGCCGACTGCGAATTGAGTGATGGGAAAGCGCTTTTAAACATTCGATTGATTGAATGAGAATTTCGTACCTCTCGAAGCCCTGGGACTCATATGATTTAGGTCATGGGTGTCCAGATACGGATGGCTAAGTACGTGAGTCTTATCCGTAGGTTCATGTGCCCTGGAATTCTCTTTATAACGCCCTTTCCCTTACGTCTCCGTGAAATAATTTTTTCGCAATATATTTATCTATTTTGGCTCAAGTTACATACCACGCTAGTCCTAGTAATACTGCAATTGATTCTGTAATTCAATTAATGTTTCAGCTTACCATAGACTACGTTTATTGAATCATTGTAGAAAATATAAATTCTTATGTAAAGGAGCTCTGAAGGCTTTGAGAATTAGCGGATCACGAAAACGTAAAATTTATTACTTGTGGTCAGTTGGCTACAGTTTGGACATTTACTAATTAGGGTTTGAGAGCAGAGTTAGCTCGTTGATGTTCGAGGAATGCGGAGCGACTTCTCTCCGATGGCGTATAAGTTCATATTGTCAGGTGTCTCTCTCTGCAAACATAAAATATATAATTACACAGAAGGCAGTTTGCAGTACCTTTCGTGCGACTCCGTAGCATTTGGAAAATAACACAAGAAATAAAAATGTTCAAAATTCAGTTAAAAATACTATTAACAGCTTTTACTTATGTATACTTGACATAAAGGTGCATGGTGGCATAGTGGAAAAGACATGTTTTAAAATTTATTATATTAATATATAATATTAAAAAGCTCAGACAAGGAACACTCCACAACGACCAAAGGAAAACAAAATCCAAAGCGTATACCATAGAGCAATCTTATAGCGGGCTCACGTTCATGCATCCAAGTGATATGCCTTTTGACGTAGTTTGGGAGCAAATATCAGTTGGCGCTGCGTGTCTTTGCTTCTGCCGATACGCAATGGTAGGAATCGTAGCAGGCCCGATCCGGCAGCTGCGCGCGAAAAAATTGAATTCTCTGCGAACGGGAACTTCTCTTCACTCAATTGTATGAGCAGAAGCTGATGCACTTTATTGGCAAAGATTCCAATTAATTTTTGTTTATATTTCTGCATTTGCCCCAAAAAGGTTGCTACAAAGTCGCTTATCTCTTGAAAAATATCGCTTAAAAGCAGTAACACATTGCTTGAATACGCTTTTACAAATATTAAATCAGTTCAGATATTAAATGAATAAAACAGACAGTAAGTACAGCCGATTCTGCTTGATCAGGCGATTGGACCTACGTTTTACCGAGGCAGCTGTTTATTCGAGCCGAATCTCGAGGAACGAAAACGAAATTGTCACAATAATTTAGATTTAGGTTAGTACCGCGCGTGCCGCCAGTGGTGTATGGCAGAGGATGTGTTAACAACTTACTTAACCTACCCTATTAGCTTCTTTGATGCTATGCGGAAAGAACGACCACTAACTATTCTAGCGATCTGTTTTAGCAATCAATTCTTTGTAACGGTTTGTCGATGCCTCTTGAAGATCGCGCTCCTTGTTTACTGGAACAGTAACTACGTCTTCTACTTCGCCATAATATTCTGAACCGATGAATTTTTGGAAAGCTTCCTTCGGTAATCTAATATTCTCACCTGGATTGATTTCCACCAGAGTGATTCTTTCATTGCCTTAACGCGTTTCGAACCTGAAATCTCCACTGAAAAACTACGTTGAACCATCTCTAAATCTGAGACTACCGCTACATAATGTGGATCCCAAATTGCG
>KZ308746.1:1251690-1319673 GCA_000376725.2 Ladona fulva
TTATATATATATATATATAGATATATATATATATATATATATATATGCAATAATATCTAATATTTTGGTGAACTTCTAGAAGTAGAAGTTAACAAACTTTAAAACTCTAAATATAATATTAGTTATAGCAAGTTGGCTTATTATTAGTTAATAATGTTGACTTGTTTTTATCAGTCAGTTTCAAGCATTTCTGGCTGTTCTGCTTCTACTAAGTCATAGTAACCCAACACTTCTTTCCTTTGTATCTCTTAGAACCTTAGGTGTTCTAATTTTGGTAATTCATTGAAAATATTCTTAAGAGTTGAAGAGAGCAATCAGCTGTTTGTGTAATTTCTTTACCAACGGCATAGCTTTTATGTCGTCATTTATAACTCTATCATGTCTTAAATACCCTTAAACCACCTTATAAATGGTAATGCTGCTGTTTAAAAAGCCCTTGCAACTCTGAATCTGATGAGGTCCTTCTGGAAACATTTTAAATCCAAAAAGAAATAACCTTGAAAATTCTACAGAATAGATATTTATTTCAATGGTTTCATTCTTCTAGATTTCTTCAGCCTGAAAATGCCTAGAAATAGTCAAAATTAGAAGATATATAATCTGATTGCTTGCAGAATGTAAGTAACTAAGTAAACATATATATCTACACATGTAATTCTTTTTAGGAGAGAAAATAAGACTAGCCAAATCTCATCACTACATCAGTGGGCGTAGACCATCATTACCAAATGATCTGGACATTGCCAAAGATGGAACTGTTTACTGGTCTGATGCTAGTACCAACGTTAAAGTGGAAGATGTTGTTCTGGAATTCATGTCTGAACCAAGTGGAAGGTAATAATTTGCATGATTTAAGACTACAATTCTCACAATTTAACTTTCACCTGTGAAAATGCTTTTCCTTTTCATTTGCACAGGTTGATACGTTACAATCCAGTCAAAGAG
Organism: Ladona fulva; assembly: GCA_000376725.2. Classification (NCBI taxonomy): domain Eukaryota; kingdom Metazoa; phylum Arthropoda; class Insecta; order Odonata; family Libellulidae; genus Ladona; species Ladona fulva. The sequence continues at coordinate 1,252,636 of KZ308746.1, forward strand.
AAATCAGAGGCTGTTATTAAAAATGTCCAATGTGCTAATGGAGTTCAACTTTCTCCAAATGAGGACTTTGTTTTGGTAGCTGAGGGAGGGAAAGATCGCATTCTCAGGTGAACATTTATTTCCAGTTAATCTCTCATCAAGAAGATAGAATTTATTTTAAATTGAATCACAAATTTTCTATAACAGTTATTTAGGAAAGAGAACATCATCTTTTTACCATTAATTCTCCATTACTATGAAGTATTCTTATGAGAAAATGCATGAGAATAGGTTCAACAATACCTTCATCTGTCAAGAGAACAAATTTTCATGTAAAATTTTACTAAATATTTGCATAATTTGCAAATATGGAGACAAAAATATTCTAACACAAAAGAAAAGAATCTTTATTCAAATTCCTTTCTTGTGGTATGTACCTCCCTTCATTTCATGGGACTATTATTTTCAATTTCATGTTGTAAGAGAAATGAGGCCTGGAACAGATAGAAGTGAACTTTTCATTTATTTCCTATGGATATTTCTGAAAAACCTGACATTGAACCTGGTACTATTAGATGTCTAAAAGCTATGTTTTTACAACCATTGTATACATCAAGTATGCATAATCTTGTTGAAATAAATAGAATAGTTTAGAAGGATGAGTTAAAGTGTAGACTGGCTGGGGTACTAAAAAAACATTATTATTTATTCTTGAAAATAACTTCTTCAGGCATCTCACTATCATTATTATAATAACTGCTTTATTGCATGACTCTTTTCTTTTTATTTCTACATCCTCTGCCATTCCCTCTTTCTCCATTCTTTATGCTTTTTAAATACTTTAATCTCCATTCCCTCTTCTTACCAAATGCCCAACTATAAACAAAGTGATTTAATTAAGTGATTTCTATGATTATCCTTCTCTCCTTACTTCTCATCTTAAAACTTCCTCAGTAACTACTCAATCAGTTTCTGCTCAGCTCTCTTCTCCAGCACTAAACTGTGAAATGCCAAATTTCCATCATAGCTGAGACATTTTATTGATTTAAAGTCCATAATAGTTCACTTTTGTTATTTTTTCTTTGTTCATTCTCAAATCTAAAACTTTATGCTCCATGTTAAATTAAATTTGAAGCTTCCTTAATAAAATTTGAATGAATGATAATTTAAAACCAAAACATTAAATAAACTCTTGAGTTTTGTGCTTTAAGATGGTAATAAAAATTCATTTGCATCATTCAAATTAATTAATTTTTAGTTTTCCTCATTCAACTTGGCTCCTGCAACCATATTGATGAATGGAATACTTCTCATTTCTCTTCCAGTACAGGATAAGGGAGATTGTGAATGTTTTCATTATGAGGAACTGATTGAGGGAAAAGCAAGGGCAAACTTCCTTAATCCTCATCTTATCTACTAAGATTCATTGCCTTTCTGGGGGCTTCGGTTGCTTGCTCATAGTAGTGGGGTCAAGGCTTGAACTGGCCTTTAAGCCGAACACTTTACAAAACAGTCATACCTTTAATGGAAATAGGTGACTCAGTTTTTTTACAAATTGGTTGAGTTTCCATTCATTTCAGGTACTATTTGAAAGGTCCACAAAAGGGAACACATGACATATTTGTGGATGGTTTGCCTGGAGTTCCAGATAAAATAAGGAGCAGTGGAAGGCCAGAGGGAGGTTATCTGGTGTGGTGCATTGTCTCTCATGGATCAGCTCAAAATGGAGGACGGGGAGGCGGCTTCCTTATGTGGCTGAGGAGGAACAGGATAATGAGAACACTGATGATGAGAGGACTCTTCCTCTTGGAGAGCATATTTAAGAATTCCTATGATCGATTTGGGGATTCTTTTTCCAAGAAAATGGTTTATGTGGTAAGTTGTTCCACACTAAATTTAAAGAACTCTTTTAACTATTTTTACTATTTGGTATTACTACTTGATTGTTACAACTTCATTACCATTACCCTGAAAAAAGAACTAGGAAAAAATTCACAATGTGAACTAAAAACAAAGAATTGGTAGAAATGGTGAGAGAAAAAAAGGTTATAATAAATAAGAGGAGGAAGAGAAAATGGGTGAGTCAAATATTGAGAGAAGAGCGATTGCTAAAGAAGGTAATTGAAGGGCAGATGTAAGGTAATAAACAGAAAGGAAGACAAAACAAAAGATATTGAATAATATGAAGGAAGGGTTAACTATGAAGAGATGAAAGAAATAGAATGAAATGGAAAAATTTCAAGCACATGAACCTGCCAAGAAGTAGCAGACTTGTACATGTATCGTAGAAATGTTACAGTAAGACCTACAGTTCTGGCGAGAGTCTTTTAGCCATTGTTAAATTGACGTTTGAAGTGAAAGGTGACAGTTCTGTCAGCAATTATGACACTCTCATCACTAATTACATCTTAAAGTCATCAATAAAGCCTAAGAGGCAAGAAACTATTTCCAAGATAAAAATAATTCCAGAAGTAATACTAGACTCAGGACTTAGTGTGATGACAAAATAATAAAAAACGAATTAAAGAATTTACACCATTAACATTATCTGTATATTGGCATATCATATTCTTGGGATAAGTAGTTGAGGTGATCTCCTCTTGCCTTTCTCAACAGTGTTTTTAAGGTGATACCATCACTCATAATAGCCTACTGGGCTGCAGATGCTGCGTGGACTGCCTTTCAACTGACCTATAGATTCATTTTACCATTGTGACATCAGTGACCCTACCAGGAACAAAGTTCCCACCACTTTAGCACTCTAGGTCATAGGAACATGTAAGCCCTTCCACCATGACAAGGTTGTAGTCCATGAAAGGGGATTTCAATGAGACATTCACTACAGGAAAATACATTTTTGGAGAAAGCGATTATAGAATGATGGTGAAAATATTCTAGATGTGTATCAAGTGCAGGAATATTAGTAAATTCACTAAATAAAAACTCTGAGGTAAATTTTAGGTCTAAGTCTCACATCACTGGATGACATATTCCACAGAAATGGTGCTGTAGTTTCTAGAGTCATATGAGTACTAGACTCTACATACTAGAGCCAGATGTGTTAGTAGTAGTAGTATTGTTAAAAGTGCTTCGACAGCTTAGGTCATTTCGCACGTAGGCCCCCACCGGGAGCCAGATGTGTTGCGGTGACTATTTTCATGTCATGACTACTTTTATTAGACTCAACAAACAGGAGTTACAAAAAGAAAATAATTTCTGTGGGAAATGAGATTTATGACAATTAGAAGACAAAAAGTGTCTGTTTCAGATAGTGACTCCTTGTTTTACTGATTGATACAAGCAAGAGGAAAATAGACTTCGATTCACTTTTGCCTTATCCTAGTCCATGGCTGTTAGGATTTGAAAGTTACTGAAGTATGAGTGAGTAATGGTATTTATTCTGCTCACTCCCTACTGAATGCAATGAAGAGGAACAAAAGTGTCACTATGCTGAATGGTTTTTGTGTGACCTTTTTTCTTTATTATTATTCTGGCTCAATGATGAAGTCAAGGGCAAAATACCTCCCTTCTCATTTCACCTAGTAAGTTTAATTACCTCTCTAGAATTAGGCTGCTAATTGAGGATTAAGCCTTTGGGCTAATGATTTCACTGACAGACAAGGCAAAAATTTCTTAAAATAGTTTCAGATGATACTTGGAGGAACTTTTGTGAATACACAAGAAAGAATACACAACATGTTTTGTTCAACCACTTAAGGTAATAATGTCATCAACACACAGTACAGAAGAGCAGGAGATGGGCTTAAAAGGTGAATAGGATGAGGTGGGGAAAGAAATGAAAGTAAGAGGAGGAAGTGGTAAATCCAGGTTAGCATGCAGAAAAATCTAGAAGAGGATACTGCTTGAGACAGGAGGAGGTGGTGGGTAAGAGGGCTGTTAGTATGATTGGGTTAATTGTAAATATGTGTGAAGAGATTCTATTAGTCTCACTTTCCTAAATTGATACAGAATAAATCAATAAAATTAACTACAAAAGAACTTTACATTATCACTCAATCAGAAAATACTACTAATTGGTTCAAATTAAATCATATACACGATTGATTACACTGTTAAACTATCCTCACTATTTCCTACCTGGCTACCACCTGCTTTGTTTCCTTGCTTAGCATTAAAAGATTTGTACAATGGTTATAAGAAAATGAATATTGTATTTTTAGAATAGGTAATTGGTGAATATTTAAGAAATAGAAGAATTTTAAATTACTAAATATTCCATATGTAATGTCTGTTCCTTCATTTTTTGTCTTTGCCTTCACTTCTATCTTTCAACATTTTCTTTAGAAATCCATTGTCTCAATATTTGATTGGTCTCCATTTTGTCTTCTCTTTGTAGTCAATTCCATCGATTACCTTAATATTCTGTACTACACCCAATTCTCAATTCGTTTTCCTTTTCAAGGTCATATTTATTCAATTAGTTACTATTAATCATGCATTATATAGTGTTAATATCATGAAACTTCTCACTTTTCAGCTAGGTAACCTGGCATATATGGGCCCTTTTCTCACATCTGAAGGTTTGGTTTTGGAATTAGATGCTCATGGCAACATCACAGGAAGCTTTTTCAGTAAAGATAGAAGTGTTACCATGGCCAGTGAGATGCATGTTTTACCTGGGGGCAGGGGAGGAATTAAGGGCCTGGGAAATGTGTACATAGGCTCACCTGTTAATCCTCACTTACTTCAAGTGCCAATAAAAGAGGGGAAGATGCTGGAGATGGCAATGGCATATGAAAAGGGGAATACCTTATTTGACAATCAAACTCTTGCAGATGGTCACCAGCATGAGGCCATGACAACTACTTTCCCTGAGACCAATCAAATATCTACTAATGTGACATCTAGCATTCCAGAGACTTCTACTACAGCTACTACAGATGATATTAGTGTTAGCTTGAATGACACCGGGAACAGTTTATTTACATATCCAGAAGAGGAAGAAGAATTGAATCTGAAACAAGTAGATAATAACTCAAGAGAAAATGATTACAAGACTGTTTCAGATGTGGAAAATACAAATCAGACTTCCACTGAGTCATTCTTAGAGGCTTTCTTTGGAACAGTGACACTTGATGGTTTAAATGCAGTGACTGAGGTATCACTTGAAAATTCTGCCGATGACCTGTCCAATAGCTCTGATTGGCTATCAGATTTTAGTACGAACTCAACAGACAGTAGTGGATCATTGTTTACAACATTATTGGAAGATGATTCTAGAAATATGGTATCAAAATATTCAGATGATACTGATGGACAGTATGAAGAGAAGAGTAAAGGAAAAGAAGACTATCCTCAGGGAAGCAATAACCAAAGTATTACAGAGTCTTCATAATGAATCAGTCAATGAGAAGATAATTGAAAATACCTCAATTTAAAATATCCATTGATCTTTATTTTGCTTAATGAAAATGCATATGTAAAATAAAGTTAGGATATGGCAAAGATGTTAAATGTTATTTTTTAATAAAATTTTGAACTCTAAAATAAAAAAAATCAACAATTTATATGAAAAGTCTCCAGTCTGTCTTTATTTTGGCCTCTTCCTATGCTAAGAAAATTAAATGTGTCATTTAATACATAACTTTAATACATTTTAGTAGAAGCTTTATTTTGCAGCCAGAACCTGTGATATATGAACTTCTCTGTGACCCATCAAAAGCAGATTCTGCTAAAAATTCAAAATGCCAGTACCTTACAATAGTTTAGAGTTATTCAAAATTCAAACTTGATAACATTGTAGAGCAATTCTTAATCTTTATTCCCCAATTTCAATTCTGAATGGATTACATCTCATCTAAAATGTAATACTCACTCATCTAAACAAGAGTTGGTGACTGCATATTCTAAAATACCCTGCAAATATAATGGCCAGCCAGAGATAGGAAATATTATACAGTCAAACCTTGGATTGCAAGCATAATATGTTCCAGAAACATGCTTGTAATTTGAAGCACAAAGTGATTTCCCTGACAGAAATGATGGAAGCTCAGATGATCATGATTCATTCCAACACCTAAAAATATTCATATACATAAAAATGATCATTAGGGAAGTAATGATCACAAGACCCTCAGCAGACAATACAGCAATTACATATTCCATATAATGCTTGTATTGGAAGACCTCACTCTCATATCATTTATTAAAAATTTTTGCTTGCAAAACACTTGCAAAATAAGTTACTCACAACCAAGGTTCCTCTATATAAGCAATTTAATTAGAAATGTAATTAAATATTCTTGGGAATAATATTTTATTAATAATATAAGAAATACATTCTACCATGGAAGGATCAGATGAACAAAATAATAGATTCACATTTTTAAACGAGTTAAATTCAGTTCTGTAATTTTTGACAGCGGAGTTTGCTAGTAACGTTAATAATACTAATTTAGCAGCAATAACGCTTTACTTCTTAGTGTGTAGAAATGTGTTTAAAATTGTCCATGAGAGCATTTCCCTATGTGGGCAATTGTTCATGTGGAGATCCATCAATGAGATTTATCAAACCTCAAATGAAGACACAAAAGACCATTTACATTTGAATAAGAGGGTCACAGGTGGGAAATTTCAATTTTTGGAAAAATTAAAAATTCAGATTTTCATAGTTAATATCTCAATTATTTGAAGAGACAAAACATAGGTGTCCTCAGATACAGACTAAGTAAACTATTTTCCTTTGGGCAAGAGGGTCACCAGTGGGAAATTCCAAATCTTTTAAAAATAAAAAACTTAATATTTTTATATTTAATAACTCAGTTATTTTATGATACAGGCCAGGGTTCCATGGGAGTATTCCTCCCACCTGAAGGTTCATGGAGAATACTCCTGCATGTGTGTGAATCACTGAAACTAACTAGTAATTGGACATTGAGGGGAGAGTACTTCATGTGGTGCACACCTTGGAAATCATGGGGTAAGCAGGGAATAAACTTGGAACCATGTGTGCCTGGCATAGGGAGAGATGGGCAGTTGACAAAGGACAATCTGAAATGAAATGTGAAAGGGGAATAAAGTCTTTCTAAAGTACTCTTGGAATTCTCTTTCACCCAAATGACACAGATCTTCTCAAATTCAGCTCATGAACCCATGGGTTTACAATGGATGATGTAAAAGACATTATCTAATTAGGGGTATAAATAATTAATATATTCAAATATCATTAACCAATTCAATTCACATTGAATCCTGTAATGCTTAACTGAGGGTATACCAGTGTAATTATAGCTTGACGACTTATCACTGGTGTATTATTTTATGAATACATTCAGCAGCACTGAATAGCTATCTTTGGAGAAGATTATTAGTAACATGTTCAAAACAAAGATGTTCTTCTTTCAAAATAAAAAAAACGACTTAGTAACATTTTCATAAAAATGTATTTGGTATGCCCCCTTTCCAGAAAAACTGACATATACATGGCCAAATTCTCTTAAAAAGGAATTAACACTTCTCACTTATAAAAAATTACACTTGAATTGTATCACATTAACCACTCAAGTCATTTGACACAGCATGTAACAAATATAATATCAATTTCAATCAAACAATCTAAGAAGAGTAGGTCATGTATCAATCAATATAGTGCTTTCTTGCCATCACTGCTGAGTAGCAAAGTTGCTAAGACTAGTTTATTCTCTTGCAAGGGCTCAGCACATTACTGACACAACTGCAAACCAAAATGGCTGGTCCTGATACCCTATCACATGTGCAATGAAGACATGTGATTCTATAACATTTTTGTGAGCAATAATATTGACATTCCAATCATATAAAATCAAATCCAAAATTAATTTTCAAATTTGTACATAGTCCCTGCAGCAATCATCTGTGGATAGTATTGACAAAATAATACATAAAATTTCAGAAATACTATAAAAAATCATCAAGTAAATTGCAAATTGATTGGTAAGAGAAAGTAAATGGTGGAGCCAAATATTTTTTGAGGGATAAAATAAAAAACATTGCTTCGATCGATTAATATTACTTGGCAATAGCAATCATGTTTTTTATGATTTCATTTGCTAAAATACTGAACTATAGGTAGTAAGTAATCATTAAGTAATGAGTAGCATTACCATGTATGGTAATAACCTACATGATATTCTTGTAAGAAAATAGGAACAATATATTTTACACATGATGTGGTTTATACTATAATACAGATGAATTTTCAATAATTGGACAAAAGACTGCAAGACTTTTGCAAACACAAGGGATGAGTTTTGGTCACATGCTTTTACAGCATAAGGTATCCAAATTCTTCTGCTCAAATCATAGAAATGACCTCAACATTTGTGCAATTATTTAAGTTTCCTCATTACTCACACCCACTTGGGCAAATCTTGGGCATTTGTAATTTTGTTACCCTCAAGCTTACAATCAAAAATCATCATAAATAAAAAAATCATTGCTTCCACTCATATCTCTTGGTACATTTCTCTCATAAGTATCACAAAAATAAAATCCAAATACAATAATAATACACTGAAAGTTTCTCCCCTGTGATGAGGTACGTTGGATTGCTTCTAGAATACATATCAATAATACACTTATCTGGGACTTTCTCAAAAACCTTATGTACAATACAAACCAGAGTAGAAGCTAAGATAAAATATTCAGCAAATAAAAATAATGGTCCATGAAAAATCACACAGAGAAGTCATTGCATATTCCAAAAAACAGGAAACAGTTTTATTTTGTTGATGATTGTAGGAAGTGTATCAAAGAGATTGATTCAAATATTAAAAAGAGTGAATATGTATTTGTATGTATGTGTATGTATATAATGCAGGTATGTACTACATGTTAGAGACAGCAACATGTAACATGTATTACATAACAGTAACTACAATTTACAAGACACTATCATTATTTGGAGGCTATTTCTGATTGACAGGTTTTTTACAAACAAGGTTTGAGTCACTTGTGCTGATGCTCTAATGGAGATATAAAATAGCATATCTACATGGGAATAACACAAACACTTTGATCTACATTAATATTAATGAAGCAAGATTATACCACAATTTACTTTTCTGGGCAATGAAATTAAGTTACCTACATTTTTTTGATTTGATTACTCTGGCTTATTGAATACAAAAAGAAATTCTGTGGGAATATTATACATTAAAATGAACCAAACTACAAAGAGTCATCGTTTAATATAACAGATATATCACAAAGAAATTATTTAAAGAGCTAGATGAGCACTAATTCCTTACATAAAAGACTTACTTCCAAAGAATGTTTGATTCCATCCATGCATGGCAGTGAAGTTTATACATTAGGACACCTAAGTGTAAACTTGAAAAATTATTCTCAAATTTTTCTACTTGTATACCTAAAACAGAAGCTAACTACCACATTTGGACTAAAAACAATCAAAGTTTACATAAAAAGTTTGCCATTTTTATTGTGGGATTTTATAAGAAATATCTAAACATAAGCCAAAAATTCATTACTATTTAAATGATGAAATGATATCACAAAATAAACACCAACATTTGAATTTTTTTTAAAGATCCATTTTTTTATTTTATCTGTCTCCAAGTGGAGAATTTTTATAAGGGCACTGTTAAATTCAAACATGAAAAGCCACGAATTCACCTCCTTTCAAGGTGAAGTGTCATAAATTCTTTCCCTAGATTATATTGAATATACTCGGCCCAATATTGTACAAGTTTCTTGTTTTAGAAGCAATACTCATCCCTTCCATCTTTAATGTAAATGGTTACCAATTACAAATTCATATAGAGATCCATCAAAAGACGTGTTAGGTCCTCTTGTAGGTAAGCCTACTTCTCAGGAAAGTCAAGTGAGTTTGCTGAACTATGATAAAAGGCTCATCAAAAGGAGTTTTAATTTCCAAGAAGACGAAGAGAACTTTGCCCTATCTCAAATGTGCCGTCACCGCTGTCCAGTCATACCTCTCCAGAAGGAAGCAATACTTGCTGCAGCACTGTTCACAAGGCCCCCTGCCATGCTTGTTGTTCCATGGCCCACGTACTGGCCTGCCTGGGCCCCATGGCCCCTGCCTCCAGGGGAGGATGACGATGAGGAGGAAGAAGAGGATGAAGCAGGCACAAAGCTAGAGTAACGAGGCACTAAGGGACCATGGCTGGCCTCCGCATATGGTAGATGGGGTACCTTAGGGAGTGACAAAATGTTGATAAGTGCTTAAAAACAGAAAGAAAAATACCACACATGATAAAATTTCAAATAATTAAACTTTTTCAAATCTAAGTCAAAATATCCCAAAAAGAGTTATACATCTTTCCTCACTTCAAGATTTTTTGTCACTAGTTTGTCTGCATTTTGGTTGATTTCAAGTTTCCTTCTTGAATTATTCTCAGCAAACGGAAAGAAAATTAAGAAAACCAGAAATGGTCTTCAGTTCAATTGCACCTCTATTAAGTTACATTATACCAATAAGCAAAAATGGGTAAGGGTGACTTTGCACAAGATGGTGCGCACCCAGGAAAAATCCCAAGGAAGAATGGACTTGAAAAAAGTCTGACGGGACTGGGAATCGAACCTGGGTCTCCCAATTGCCGGTCGGGTGCTCTGTCCATTGAGCTATCCCAGCAGAACATTTCTCCAAGCCATTCGGGATACTTTTTTCAAGTCCATTCTTCCTTGGGATTTATACCAATAAGCTTGGTAAAAATTGGTAAAGCTCGATAAGTTTATCATCCATTATCCATTACCATATAAATGGTTTGTTTTTAGTAAGCATCATTACTCTTTAGATAGCTGTTAAAATCTCAGTTATATCCATCATATGGTTTCATTTTTATTGTTGATTGAAGCAAAAAACTTCTGTTCATTTAGAAAAATGGAATAAAGTCATCTGCCCTGAAAGTAGGAAATTCAAATTTTTGTGCAATAAATTTTTAATAGGTGATTTAGGATTTTGAATCAGTTTTGTGCCTGTGGAAAACTGCTATGATAAATCAGTGAGCGTAACTCAGATGCTTCAGGATGCAGGATTGGAATATTTAGAACACAAGATTTAAACAAAGGATAAATTTACTAAATAAGTTCAGAGAAGGCACTTTCGTAAAAGATGCAGCCGATATTATGCGTCCTCCCTGTTCTGATTCTGATAGGAAAATCAGAGAGAAAGACGCTAGAAGGAATAGATTCAAAAATTCATTTTTTCCGCGAACGATAAGTGAAAGTAATTGGTTAGGGAATCAGAGTGATGGTGCATGTACCCCCTGCCACACGCCGAAAGGCGGCTTGCAGGGTACCTACACATGTAGATGTAGATGAATTTCCAAATTCTTAGATGAAACCCAGTCATTCAAAGCAACTAAATCGTTTTGAGGATCCATACTATCGTCCTCGCTTTTTATATTCCTGTAGACGATACAATCATCTGCAAAAAAAATTAATTTTTGATTTGATTCCCGTCGGTAAGTAATTAATAAAGATTAAAAAGAATAAAATTGATATTAGAAGGCGTGACTTCGTGGAAAGCCATTGCAGAAGGATACACTTGGTAAATTTTCCACACTGTATTTATTAGCGACCGGTTTAGTAAGTTGACTTACATTAAAAAGGAATAGGGGCCCCAGTACACTACCTCGGGCAACGTCTGATATTACTGCGATATCATCGGAAAGCTAATCACCAATTTTTACTTTTTCCAGTCTACATTTAATAAAAGACTATCCATCTTACTACTCTTGGATCCATCCTCATTCCGTTCAATTTCTGCAGCAAAATGTCTTGATCTACAACGTCAAACGCATTCGCTAATTCAATCACCTTTTCATCGACCTGATCCGAATTCCTGAGCATTTACTAAGTCTTGCTGTAAACTTAACACCTGTGACTCGCATGAATATCCCTTTCTACGTAAAAACATGCATATTGGTTAACCCACCCTTCTTTCTCCCAATAATAAAGTAGATAATCGGTTATCATTTTCTCAAACATTTTACTGACTACGTTCGTTAGACTAATTGGTCGATATTTCTTTAGTCGAAATGTCCTTTATTAAGAATCGGAACTGCTGTAGCCGTTATTCTGGAACTACACTGTTATTTACGCTTACGTTAAATATTCTTCTTAAGTGTGGCACTAGTTCTTGTCTACCCAATTCAATGCCGTATTCTGTCTGGCCCGTGGGATCTGTGTTTTTTTAAATTGGAATTTCTTTTCAGTATGTCCTTGTTCGTTATGTTAAAAACTTAAAATGTCTCCTTTATATTACTTGTTACTTTCTCATTCCTTTGGACCGAATTTTTGTAAGAACTTGAGTAATAGGACCCAAAGTTGTTTGCAATTTGTGAACAATCGGTTAAAATTTCGCCGTTAATGCATTTATATTTTCTATCTCGCTTAATCTTTTTCTTCTACGCTTTATGTATTTATAAAAACAATCTTTCCCATTTTCGGTAATTAAATTTTCTAAGAACTTATTTTCTGCTTCCTTCCTTTAGCCAGGTTGACTCTACGTGACTAATTAGGGAACTATTTTGACTAAGGGCTGAGAGAAAAAATAGAAAAGAGTAGGAGAATCGTTATCATTCTTTCCAAAACAACTGAAGAAATAATGGAACGTACTCTTTAGTTATTTAGTTTTTGTAACTACTCTCAATGCAAACCGCTTAAAGCATTATCTTGTGTACGAATAAAACCAGAACAAATAGACATTTTCATTATAAATGGGTATCATTATAACACCTTCCCATATTGTATGGCGATTAAAGTCGCACTTCGGGAGGAAAGAGTGCCGGACCTCCTCGCTCTGTTGTTTCCCTTTCCACTGCTCCCACACGCGGAACGCATTTCGTCTCCCACCGTCCTTTCACTGCAAACACCGCGGCGGACAAAGTCCTCTTCAACCCTTTTCGCAGAAATAAAACCAACCCTTAAAGGATCGATGGCCGAAAGGTGCGAAAACGGCGCTCGCTAAAGGAGTGTGAAGCGGGAGTGTTGTTGCGAATCCGTAAGGTTGGCTGCCCTGTCGATAATGCGAGCGCCACGCACAGATCGATTTCGCTCCCAATTTTCCCCTCCATTGACAGTGGACGATGTCTGAAGGCACACGAATCTGTTGCTTTAAGTGCACTTCCGGTTGGTATCGGACTGTGCCGGATGACTGATATTTTAACAGCCCCAAGTTGTTTGTGGTTTTATTGTCAGAATTAGTTTCAACCAATTGCGAATTACATGAAAGAGATAACCCGCTCTGAGGATTTTAAATGATTTTTTTTATCGCTTCTTTCGAATCTTGTAAATTAATTAAGCGTCTTTCTCTCAGATGAAAACCAAAGATTCACATTATTTTCTGGTTATTAAATATAGGGAAAGTTAAAGAAAAGTTTCGAGGTAAACAATAATATTGGTACTGAGACTGCCAAACTTGAGAAATGTAGTTTTTGAGGACAGAGACAAATAGGAAAACTAATGAGAAAGTGCGAAATCAAGTTCAGGAAAAGATAATAGTTAAATATCATTTAAGGAAGAATAGCAAAGCTCATCGGACTCGACTTCTTCACACAAAGTAAGCAAAGGAAGATGAACTCTGGTGTACCCGAGTATACCTCTGGTGTTGTATGCGATGGTTGTGTTGCGTACGTTTTTGACTCATAGTATTCTTGCTTAGTGATAAAGGAAGGTAAATTACCACACTCCTCCTAGCCTCATTCCCTCTGCAGGGGTTGTTAGCTAACGGTGGGGGAAATGAGTCGACCTTAGCAAATAAAATAGTTTATAAAAATAGCTAATCGACCTTAGCAAACTAAACAAAAACTGCACAGCGCCAATATGATCAAATTACAGAAACTTACTACGTTTTTCTGCTAACTCTCATTGTATTCTCACCTCTTTTGACTAAACTTTTCTATTTTCGCCCTAAATCTCTTACCATCTCTCTACCAAATATCATTAACAAAGCATTTTCGCGCATTGAAGGATTCACAGGGAAATTCACAGGGACATTTTTCAGAGTAAGAACCGATCGAGTGATTGATTTTAATGATGAATTTATGTAATTTCGATAAATTCAAGTACCAAGTAATATGTAAAGATGCGTCTTTCTCCTGTACACATTACTATGACCAGTTTTGCACGCGCACAGAGGCTAATTATGAAGGAGTTAATCTACAAAATTTTTCAATTGTGCATTGAACATGTACTCTTTTACAGTATTCACTCTTTCCTGTATCTTCATACTCTCTATTTAAATTTATAATGATTTGTCATATTTTGCATGTGATGATGACTTAAATATCCTTGTTAATAACAGAACCATTTTCCACTTTGCACGGATTGTATACAGTTTTATTGCAATCTTTCGATATCTTAAATCGCAGCCGGAAATTCGGTCCGCTACGATTTGGTTCCACGACAATTTGGACCAAATCTCCGCGGACCAACTTTCCGGGTGCCATCTTAAGTCACTCAGTTCAGCAGCTTTTTGTTTACTTTGCCTTGTTTAAAAGCTTTTCCAACGAATATATTTTTTTAATTCTTCCTCTTACTTATTAAAAACCACATGCATGTACATGCTTAAATGTAGCGTCATGCATATTTTATTCTTTTCTTATGCATAGCTGATGACGTCGTTTACATGAATTCCTTGCTGATGGGTGAAGCAGTGCTGAGGAGCTGAAAGATAGTGAAATATAGAGTATGAAAAAAGGAAAAACGACGTGTTGATACTTAGAACATTGAAAAAACATACTTAGAACGCGTGAAAACCAAATGTCTAACATTTCACTTTTTCGTTTAATTTTTGGAATTATATTTCTCTTTCAATTCCTCAATTCTGCACACGCACCTACCATCGTGTCATTAAGAAGCTGTTACCGGAAAGAGAAACATCGGCTGTCTCCACTTACGATGATAATGCGATCATTTACAAATATCTCTAACCCAAATAATGTGCGTCAAAACAGACCGTTAAAGTTATCGTCGCGTAACGCGTATCCTCATTATTTGAGACGGAGTAATAGCAGGTTCCATTAGCAAGCTAAACTACATCCACGTTAGCATTACGAAAATGGTACCGTTATTATAGCTATCGCTAACTTTCCGTGGAAGACAAATATCAACTTTCTGGATGGGCAGTCTCAACTTTCCGTTATATTTTTAATGCGGTAAACACTGAGGAATTGGTTTCTGCGAAAATTTCCTAATAAATAATGTCTATTTTGTAACGAATTAAGAAATTAATAGCTCAACCATATTTCTGTCCCTTAGTGCTGCGTTTAAGGGCTGCAATCCCGGATTCTAGTAATAGTTAACTCGGAACTCGAAAGAAATTTTTCATTAACTCATCTTTTTTTTAAATTGGCTATTTTATGTCATGAGAAGGGTTTCTCTTGAGTAAAGACAAATAAAAAATGAGTGATGTAACATTGGTCTTGCTATTTTTAAGAATTTATAAAAATAATATGCATTTTTTCACGGAAACATATTACAATTTATGACAACTCGAAAATATTACAAAAACTTATTTCAAAATTTTGTGGATATGTTTTCTTTGGAGGAAATCTTAATTTGGAGATCATTTTTATACTCTGAAATTCAAAAATTTTAAGTTTTTGCAATAAGATACAACCAATTTTGTTGATATTATCTAGTTTTGTTCATATTTCATTCTGATCCACGAACGGAAGATACTTGACATAAACTTACTGTACATCAATGCTCTCTGAGATAGACGTTTAATCCTGAAATTTCCCCGATTTCCCACGAACTAAACAATTCATCCTGGCTCTTGCAGAATTTTTCAGTTCATGGAAGTCATGGAACGCATTATATATTCATGAATAACACTTTAACCAGTACGTTGAAGAATCCATTAACAGAAAGCCATAAAATAATATTCACGCGAAATAATGAGTGCATTGTCATCGAAATGAGTTTTATTCCAAAGGATGAGCGTTTCAGTCGGCCCCAAAAATTGACTTATCTTATTTACTTATCGAAAAATTAATTCAAGTGACGCGTAACATTGGTTGCATTCGCCCGTTATGAGTACAAGCTTCGAACTCGTGACCTACTTAATCGAAAGTCAACGCAGAGTGGAATGACAACGCTGTGCGTGTTAAATGGAGCAGCACTCTTGTTGCAGAAATGTTTTTGAATCCGTCGATACATTCAAACTATCAATCGAAATCCATAAATATACTAAATTTAAAAACTAGTACATTNTCAAGGAAGTGAGCTCAAGTTTTTCTTTCAAACTGAAGTGTAAAAGTTTCCTGTTTGACAAGTTGTTTTATAGTGTAAATGAGTATCTTACCTATTAAATTTTCCTAAATGTGATCTGATTTATTCGATCTGTATGCACGTATTTTATGTTCGAATGTCTGTTTTGACCTGTATGATGACGTCTATGTCAACTTTGATCTTTGACTAATAAACATTACTATTATTATTATTACAAATGAAACCTTTTCTGTAAGCTAATTCTTATTCAAAATTATGAACAGAATGAGGAACTTTTGCAATCTGGTGCAAGAACTCATTTTGATAGATCATATTGCACCAATAGATGATGTGGTTTAAAGTTGCTTTGGCTCTTAAAATGAGGAAAACATTCCAGCTGAGTAAATTTCTAAGGGCCTACAACTTACAGCTTCCCATTCTCCAGTGAGACCATCACCATCTTCATCTGAGCCTGAATCTTCATCATCTGTGCCATCACGAGCCTCTAGAGCAGAAGCCAGTTGGTCCTCAAGAGATTTTGCCAAGTCTGGATCTACCTCCGCTGGGCCTTGCCTGAAATACAGAATGTACTCAAATGTAACAACTTTTTTATAACATTTTGGAGAACAATCATCGCATTGAAAAGAATGCTTCATGATGACTATTAGAAGTTGTAGTTCTATTTTTTATTCTTCCAATAACAGATAATTAGAGAGAAGAATTTATTACATCTGTAATACTGTGTTGACTTGAATATATGCGATATTCTTTCCTCAATATTTTCTTCCACATTCACTTAGGCACTATATTCATACTTGTGAAGGTTATGTACTCAAGGGTCTTCTGAGATTATTCAGGGTGCCTCTTTACTGTCCTGGCTAATTTAGAGGATTAAAAACACTCTGTAAGTCATATGTTGGTAGGTAGAACTCACGTTTAGAGACAAACGGGAAGCTCTGGATTACTGATTTCTGGGAAAATCCCTGTGTATTTTGGAAACAAAGCTACAATTTTTAAGGGCTCACAATTCTCAGGGGAAAAAATTAAACGAAAGTATTTTTTTTCTGTGTAGCCCTTGAAAATGGAAGCGTTGTTTCTGAAATGTGCATAGGGATTTCTCCAGAAATCAGTAATCTGGAGCTTCCTATTTTTCCCTAAAGATCCACCTGCCTACATATGGCTTACAGAGTTTTTTTAAACCTCTAATTCATTAACAGCCATATTCCAACTTTCTTTTCTTTCGCTGGCTAATTTGTAAGTTGATTGGCCTCATATGTTACAGCAGTGCATTGTGCTAATTCAGCCTTCACTTAAAAAAAAATTCTGAAAGGTGTTCATGCTATAATAAGTTTTACCACAAATTTTATATCATCAGAACCCCAGCTATATTATTAGTTCTGAATACCTCAGTGCCTCATTAATTTTGGTTTTCCAAATCCAGTGGAATGACACCAATATCTAGGAAATGTATGAATCTCAAAGTAAGTGCCAAAACCCAGAGGGTTTCACAGGTGAATTCAGGAAAGTTGACAAGCTGGAATTAAATATCCAAGCCTTGCATGGACTGACCCCCACTGCCTACCTTCCAAGGTCACTGACTTCAGGATTAAGCAAAAGAAGCAGATTCTGCAGAGTCCGATGAGGATGAAGGAGTTCAGGGTTGACGTTCTGAGTGAAGCAGAGGTGGAGGATATTTGCATTCAGTTTGGCAACCTTCCTTGCAAAGCGACGATCTCCCATTTCATTGCCACAGAAATCACTGCAAACAGTCAAAATATTACATTATTATCCAGAAAACTAAGATAACTTATTATCAGATAAATATACTCCTTAAAAAAAATAGCATACCAGAAAGTTACATTCTTTCTTTAGTCTATTGTAATAATCAACATGTTATATACTTATTTACAGGGCATAAGTACCATATTTATTGCCATATAACACACACTTTAAAAAAATATGTATGGCTGAAATTCTACCTGCATTTTATACATGTGTGCAACTTTTTGTTTAAACTCAATTGAATACAACTAATAGAAACTTATATGAATAAACATAGGTTTTACCTATTTCTTCATATTTTCCTTCCACATTTAAAATTGAATCTACTTTTTAAAAGCTATATGAATGCTATAATAATTATCAATAAATTTTAGTATTGAGTAGTCAAAATGTTTTTGGAGTTCCAATCCTTTAATAATAATTTAATACTCATACTAAAATTTCCTTCCTGAAATTATGCATGCCATAAGAAAGAAATTTAGACAGAGATTCTTATTATTTAAGAATATTAGTTTTGATTTTAAAAAATTGCAAAAAAATAAAAATATCTTATATGTCTTCCCTGTGACATGAATGCTAATCGTTGAGGTCCTGATTACAGTGTTTGTCTTCCCAATCACCCACTATATACCTTCTACCTGATTATGAGAAGTTGCTCCTAGTTAAGATTTAAGGTTTATTAGGGAAGACATTCATATTCGAAGCTCCTTTGCTTTCCTTTGATACTTTAATCTTTTACAAAATTTTTCCTCTTTCTAAAGAAAGAAAAATTCTTAAAAATAAATAGCAACCTAATATATATTGGTACTACAGAGAAGCAAAAGGCTACAATCTTTGTATTCTTGTGAGCATCACAGACCAATAATGTACCTGTAATATAACTTCTTTGGTAATCTGACATCTAGATAGTAAGCCAACACATTAACCAGCTGTGTGGTGTAGGTCAGAGCAGCACTGATTGCGTATGCTGGATGATGCTTCACTGCTTCTGGTGCTCCACTGGTGAGACCATCCTTATTTGTGGCCACTAAGGGGATGCAAAGAGAATGAATCTATTCAAAATCAAACTATGAAAAGAATACAGAAATTTGATACAAATTTGCATTAATATGGGACAAGAATACATAAATAAACATAAATGGTTTTAGTTGGGTGATATGAATGTTTGGGAAGGGAGTGAAGACATTAAACTTTTCCTATGTACTAGTGTAGGGATGTTAACCTTCTGCTGAAAGACAACTGCATTTGATTAAGGAGTAGCAGCTACAGCTAGGATTAGCTAAATTAGTGACATATTATAGAGAGTGACTGACATTTTCCAAATGATTACAATAAAATGTAATATCATAATTTTTTCAATATTTTAAATTTATGAAAATATAAGTACATTAGATAAACAATACATTGTGGAGCTCCTCCCATACAAACTGAAGTGTATTACATGGTGCATAAGACTGAGGGGAGAGGAAATATCCCACTGTGCATGGTTGTTGTGAGTAACTGGGCAAAGGAGTGGAAGGGGTTAATCTCGAATTTCCTATCCCTCTCAATCTTATGCACCACTCAATATGCTGTTTGATTTTTATGGAAGGAACTGTATATTGAAAATAAAAAATTATATATCCTTAGAAAATATGTAATAGTTATTATAAACCGAACTATACAAAAGAGAAGATTAAAATGAATCTGCTTAAATCAGCCAAGCAATATATAATAGTAATTAATGGGAAAATGTATGGTTGAATAAAGCACAGTGAATGTAAAAGCAGAACTTTTTAGTAAAGTTTCAGAGGATCTCTTAAAGACATTAACATAAGTATACATAAAGATGACACCAATGTGTGACTATCTAAAGGGGTTCATTTGAGGTCAAACTCAACCCCAAGGTTAGGCTGAGATATACCAATGTAGACACTAGAGGAAGACTATGTGCCTGAATACTTTGCTTATATAAGATATAAATCTCACCCCATTTGCAGTATGCTGAGTAATCACCAGATGCAGGTAAGGATGGAGCAACAATAGAATTCCTCAACTCCCCAGGAGATCCACAGCCAGAGTTCAAGGTATCAGTTAACACCCATTGCCCCCTTACATAAGCTGTGCGTGTGGCCTCAGCTAAAGCAGAACTAACAGCTTCTCCTTCTTCTGTGGAGACCACTTCTGCCTCTTCTGCAGCTGCAACCTGCTTCATAGACACAGCACCATCCCCAGACCTGCAAAAGAAATTTATATGCTCTACACTTCCTAAAATACATGCTATAAACATTGGATCTTCTGCTACATTATTAGTTATGAGCCTTATTTTAAGTAAGTCCTTTTTTCTTTTCTTTTTTCTACCAAAATTATTCCTCTAAAACTGTCATTGTTTCTAACTAATTCAGTTCTTTGTTAGACAGCTTTTTTGTTTCACAATCTCACAGCTCAAAGATAAACAGATGTGACAGGGATGCAACATGACAGGGACACAAACCCAAGTCTCCCACTTTCTGAGCAGATATTCAAACCATTAAACTAACAACCTGCATCATGGCAGTTGTAGACACAGTATGGTAGTTTAGTGGTTAGAATACCTGCTTGGAAGGTGGGAGACTTGGTTATGAGTCCCAGTCATATTACCATTTTGCACATCTGTTTATCCTTGGGTATTAAGACTCACACTTCTATGTGCAAAGTTAACCACATTTTCCTTTCCCTTACCTAATGGCTCTTTTACATATACCACAATGCATTCAGAGTCAAGATTTTGGGGTATTTTCACAATACTATTTGGTGCCTCCCCAATTTAAAACCACACAGAGTGATAGAAATGAAACTCCCTTCAGTCTAATGTACAAACCAGATTGTCCACTGAATACATAATTACACCCCAGCACCAAACAACTACTTATCAAAAATCCTTCCGTGTTACTGGGGCAAAGCTTTGGAATGGAATACCAAAGGATATAAAAAATTCTTGCTCCTTGTTTATTTAAAAAAAAAGATATCTTCGCTATCTTCTTGCCTTAGATTAATTTTGTTAAGAATGTATCCTCTCCTTGGCTATCCGGGAGCCCCAAGCGTTACTCAAATGCTTCAGGATGCAGGATAGGAATCTCTAGATGATTTAAACAAAGGATTAATTTACTGGATAAATTCAGAGAGAGCATGATCAGTGATGATGCAGCCGATATACTGCATCCACCACATTACATAGGCCATTCTGATACTGCAAGAAAGATTAGGGAAATAGATGCTAAAACAAATTGATTTAAGAACTCATTTTTTCCATGAATGATAGGCAAAAGTAATCAATTAGGGAAATAGAGTCATGATGCATGCACCCCCTGCCACACACTGAAAGACAGCTTGCAGGATACTTACACAGACATAGACAGAAATTTTACCCTGATCCTTGGATTAAGTGCCTAAATGTTAGTAGAGATTTCAACAACCTTGACATCAATGTAAGGGTCATCCAAATGACGTGGATGTCCAGGTGCATTTTCCAAGAGTAACAAAATCTTATATCAAATACCATTTTCTCAGAGATATTCACACCCCCAAGGGAATGATATAGACTAGGAAGTGGTACTCAAACAGTTCCTGAGTCATACATGTTTTAGAGATGCTAGGATAGCAGATGCTTGTTAGTGCTCTTGAATGCAAGTGTGACACAGCCCAGTCTCATCACCAATAAATATTTTGTTGGGTAATTACTTCATCTCTGATTAAAGAGTACTGTATATCAGTGAGCTTCTAGGCTGAATTGGCATTAAGAAGTATCTATTTTTATTCTATTCCACCAGAATTTTCTCTTTTCATTTCCAGCTTATTCCTTTTGTTGAGAATAACTGGACACCTGTTTGTGAACAGTGAAATTATCCCTAACTAATGCATTAGAAGCCAACTTGGCATTCATAAGGATCTAGGGACAGACACAGGGACCAATGATACCACTTACCATGAGGTGATGGGTGCAGAAGGTGCTGGAGGAGAGAGTGGCTTAGAATCTTTTGGAGATTCTGGAGGAATAACTTCTTCAGAAAGTGGGAAGATGTACCGCACAAGTTGTTGAACACTGGAACGAACCACCAACTTGAGGCGAGTCTGTGTATCTTCAAGGCGCTTGCGTTGGCGCTCAGTCCTTCGAATTAGATCCCCAACATAGCGTTCCACACGCTGGATCTTAACCCTGTCATGTGGCAAACGTGCACATCTGTGGCCATTTGCCTCTTGGAGCTCCAATACTTCCACTGTGCCTGTGGTTTTTGTGAGGAAATAGAAAGTCAGAACAGAACAAAGTCATTTAGAAACTCTGATAGATACAAGAGCAGCAACTCCCAACCAGAGGGGCATGCCCTACCAGCGGACTTGTGTTTCCATAAGGAAAGACTTAAGCTATTTGAAATTGATTTATTTTACTTCATCTTTTGAATTTTATTTATTTCATCTTCTTAACATTTCATAGAATCCACTACTTGAGAAGTGACTTTATAACTGTTGGAAATTTTGAAAAACTTATCAAATCTAAATGTTCAGGTCATCAATGAATATC
Source organism: Ladona fulva (assembly GCA_000376725.2). Taxonomy (NCBI): domain Eukaryota; kingdom Metazoa; phylum Arthropoda; class Insecta; order Odonata; family Libellulidae; genus Ladona; species Ladona fulva. Next base: position 1,275,131 of record KZ308746.1, read on the forward strand.
TCTTTCTTTTCATTCTTCCTTTCTATGGTCTTACCCTCCTTTATGTAACCCTCATCTCCTGGAAGCTAGCAGTGCCTCATAGGTTTCTAACTTCATTAGTTCAAAAAGGCCACACAAGTTCTGAATCATTCAAAACCTGAAGCAATTTACCTCCTTTACAATTATGGAGGAGGAAATTACCCATGCATGGACAACGAACAATGCTAATACCCTTGAAATCAAAATATGCTAAATTTAAGGTACAAAAATCTGTAATTAAATGTTGAAATCATAATGAAAACTTTAAACAAATACAGAATTCAGGGGTGTTTTCTGCTACTTTTAAAAATGTAGGTCAAGATTATTATAATTCTGATGACAAAATCGACGTCTTTTTAAATTTATTTCCACTACTTATAAAAAAATTGCTAGCTTACCTTTAAGAAACATTTTAAAATCATTTTGGGGACTTTGTGACACCTAAATATCTTGGTTTGAATCATTCTCTTTAAATAATTTTCAGTACTGATTAAGGTATTATTAATTGTGGTACTAAGTCTGTACCACAATTAGTGGTACTGACTTAGGTTTAACAAATGGTAAACATTATTTGAGTTTAAATTTAAGAGATTTCTGCCACAAGTAGACAGATTTAAACTCAAATATAATTGTGCAAAATATATCTTAGTAATTCCAAGAAGTTTTAGCTGAATGTCATTCACCTGCGAAGTTGAAATTGCTGCTCCAACATTGCTGTACAGGTAAGAAACATATACTGAAAGAAACAAATGTGTGCACCCACAAGATACTCTGAGAGCCAATTTGAACCAGCTCTAAACTGAATGAATTTGAGGAATACAGTAAACCTATCAAGAAGGATGTCATTTGAATGCTACAAAAACAAGTTAAACAAAAAGAATCAGAAGAGAGATCTTTGTAATTACAAGTAGTTGTCTTGATTATCCATGCACCTTTCATATGTAACTCAACAAAACCAATTCCCTTCCCAAAAATTGAAATATTGTTATTTTATAATATTTTCAGCAGAATATAGAATAATTTATCCTAATTTTGGGATAGATTAAAATTACCTTTCAAAATAAAATCCCTCTTTTCCTGGATGAGTTTCTTCAGTAAACTTATCCTCTCCTGGCATGCTTGCATTTCACAAAGCTGAAAAATACAATTTATGACAATCTTGGAATGATTTTTTGTACAGGTAAAGTGGTTTTTAAAATGAACAAAACACCAAATGGCATTTATGAGTGGCAAGGAACCATGGAACTAATCCAGGAAAGAAACTTAAGGTATCATGGACAACATTGGCAAACAACTTTTTTACAGCTTTTTAAATGTTCTTATGGAATCTAAATTCTTTACAAGAGAAATTCTTAAAACTTCATTTTATATAATCTACCTAAATGTTAACACATTTATAAGGTAAAATAGCATCAAAGTTGAAATGAATGAATTTAAACTCTAAGATCAATGCTAAAAAAAAAGGTGAATACACATATATCGCCTATTCGAAAAGGCCTTCAATAAAGTTGAGAAGAAATGTTTGTTCCAAATGCTGAAGAAGCAGGCATTACATATAAACACAGGAGGGTATGGAGTTCTTATAAAAAAGAAGAAAGAGCTGTAATATGATGTGGAGAACAACAGTAGGAGGCAAATATAGGGCAAGGAGTGCCACAGAGATGCTCTCTATCACTTGCCATTTCTAATGCATACATTCATTGAGCAATAGATGAGGTGGAAGAAAGACTAGGTAATGGACCAGGCATGAAGGGAGAAGGTGGATATGAAGCTTTGCTGATGACTTCTCAACACTGGCAAAGTGAGGAAGAGCTGATAGAAACACTGGAAGAAAGGGAAGAGATATACAGCACCCAATACAACATGAAATGAAAAAAGGTAAAAACAAAGGTTATCATAGCAAGCAGGAATGGTGGAAAAGTTCAGTTGGCTTTAGGAGGAGAGACCTTAGATACAGTGGACAAGGTCATACAATTGTGAAGCAGGATAACATCAGATGATCGTAGCAAAGAGGTGATCCTCATCAATGAAGCCAAGTTAGCCATTAATGAAAGAAAGAAGCAAGAAGAGCTGAAGACCTCAAGTAGCATCAATCAAGAGCTAAGAAAACACCTTGTGTATGGTGAAAAAGTAGAACAATAACTTTACTTTAGAGATGGGAACAAAAATACACAAAGGAGACGTAAATATTTTCCATATTGGAAATTGTTATCCTAGTTATAAGCAATTAGAAAAAAAAACTTCCTTACAATTTGATCTGTTTCAAGCCTCCTCCTTATGCGTGACTCACATAATTCTTGAACTTTTAGTCGCTCCTTTTTCAGGCGACAAAGTCGGAGCTGCTTCTCAGCAAACCTAAAAGAGGAAGAGAAGTAAACATTAACGCTGGAAGCAGAAACAATCAGGAAAATCATAACATGAATTTAAATTATTATTCAAGAAAAAAGGCAGGGCAGCCTGTCTCCTAGCATCTTAAAATTTTCTTTATTGCGATCGATGTTAAAAATTAATTCGTAGAAAATAATTTGCTACGTTGTTATTAACGTAAGATATAAATTGTGAAAACTCCGTCCAAGAGCTTCATAATGATGCCAATTTCGCATTTTTACGTCCATCCGTTACTGAGAAAGAGTTGTTCCACATAATCGATAGCAACTTTTTATTCTACCATTGAAATAATCTAAAAAGTCAAGAATAAATGTTTTCATATGATATGGAAATTTCGTAATGATTGAGCTGATACTTACGGAGATATAAAATTTGAAAGTAAGTACTCCGTTAAAGAACGCGAAAAAATGGGCACTTATTTCCTTCTACTAGCGATAAAATTCCAACCAGATAAAATCAAACATTTTTGCATTATATGGTTGAATACAGGATGAAACATTCTAAGATCTGGTGCAAATCGTTTTTCTTTGAGATTGCTAGTTTAGTTTCTATTGGACTCCAAACTCGAGTATCCAACATAAAAATCCGACAGTAGCTCCAATGCCATTCAAATCGAAAGAGAGCCCTTGGAGGCGGATGTTTTCCTTTTAGAAATACATATAATCCGCTAATGTATGCGCGGTGGTATAACATGCAGGATATAAGTTTCGCTACTATTGGCCCGCATCCACTCTTTCATGAGCGACGCATGTTATTATGTAATACATATAAATGAAAGAGCTTTGTGACTGAAGCTTTCCACAGCTAATTTCACAGTCAGACAAGAGTTAAGATGACTACTTATGGGATGCATTCTTTCTTTCTTTCCGATTTCAATCTTCAAAAGTAGCAAATGTTGAAACGTGGGAACAGAGAGATTTATTTTTCTCCTGAATTCCAACCTCATCGGCCCGAAAACAGATTTAAATCTCGACACCTCCATAGTTAGATATAAAAAGCTTTGAATAGATGATGAGTTTACAATATGAAGAATTGTTACCTTCACTGAGCCATAAGTTTCCAACCGAGAGTATTATTTTTAGACTATTCCACGTCTCACGACTGTTCTCACCTGTATGAGAATGTGAAACGTTTGGTTTAGAATTTTTCTATTACAATAAGTATGGTTGTGTATACACTTTACACTGATTCATAAGAGGCCAGCAACTTCCGCAGGAGCTGCAAGTAAATTACATTTTTTTGTTTCGTCGCAGACCTTTCTCCCTTTAAAAAATTTAATTAGCAATAATAGTCGCACGAAATCGGGAGAAGTATCATAAAAGAGAAAATTGAATAGAGATTTTTGATGATCGAAAGATGTTCTGGAATTGAATCGATAAGAATTCTGAGAAATACATCGCGTTGGTCAAGATTTATTGTTTTCAAAAGCAGTCCGTCTTTGCTGCCACATTTCCCTATTACGAAACGAACACTCCCAATATAGTTCAATTTTAAGGGTAGGAACTCAATTCCTGACAAATGCATGTATTTCACACGGTTAAAAGTTATAATTTATATACTTAGCAGTTAGCTGGGTTTTGCTTAGCAAGGGATTTCGCGGAAAATAAGGAATATCGGTAAAATGGCAGATCGCTGTGCATCATTAGGCGATTAAATGTACACTTTTCACTAACAATTAGGACAAAGAAATTTGCTAAAATTGGAAATGTTACATTAATTTCTATATAAACGAGACTGATGATTTGCTTTTATCTTCACTGCTGGAAATCAACGGGATAACCCGCTGAACTTTTTTGTATCATATGTTTGATTATTACCCACGTCAGATCTTCGCATTGCATATTACAGCCGTTTTAACTTGAGATCCCTTTTGTGCAACTCCAAAGATCGATTAGATCCTTTATATAAACCCGGTATTTATAGAATCCAATGCAGAGACTGCAATAATATATATATCGGCCAGAGCGGGAGGAACATTTTAATCAGGTGTAAAGAGCATAAAAATGCATTAAAAAATAAAGCCCCACTCCGATCTCATTTTGCCAACCACCTAATCCAAAATAACCACGGTTCTGATTTCTCACCCACCATCCTCCAGTCATGCCCCAAAGGACAAAAAATGGATGCATTAGAAAAATTTCAAATCCTGCACCATCTGCATCACTCCCACACCCTCAGTAACGAATATCTGTTTTCGGAGAATCCTTCAACCCTCCTCACATGCTTATTCCCTTCCTTACCCCCGCCTCCACCTCTCAAATGACTCCTTCGCCCATTCGGACCTCCGGTCCCTTGCCCTACCCTACATCCTTGCGGTCTTCCTCCTTTTACAACCACCCCTCCCCTCCTCATTCTTCTATGGATATTTAGGCTACTGTTTTAGTTTTAGTTTCTGAGCCACCTGATGATGACGTGAATACGGCGAAACCCGGTCGTGCTACATTAAAACCGCTGTGGAATAGTACAAATATAATCAATTTGTGTTATTTTTAAAACCAATTATCCAGCATTTATATTTGTCTCACCATAATTTTGACGCAATTGTATTTCATCATTAATCGTGCAATTAAGTTAACCGTTTAAGTTGTACTTAATTGAAGCACGAGCTTCACTTTGGGTTTATAATTTACATCGCTAATAATTTACTATTCATCAGATCCGTACCAATATACAAAGAAAACTGAATTCGATGCGAAGGGAGACTCCAAATTCCTCTAATATCATAATATCATTTTCGGATTTTATTTCCCAAGATACATAATCATTTACGAGGATACCGTTACGGTAATGTTAAAAATATCCGTTTCAATCTCGTAATTTTTATAAAATAGAATTCTTATTGTAAAACTCAGACATGTGTTTGGTGTTCTGCAGACTGAGTTGGTATTGAAGGGAGGGGAAAATGTTGGGAAGCATTGATGCACGCAAAAATAGGAACAAGCTACTTCTAGTAATGAAAACTCGCAGGTATTTTTCCTCCTCAGCAGAGAAACATGTTAGAGGTGTTCCGCTAGAGCGCAGTGGCGTCGGAAAAGCAAAAACCTCGGGTGCAATTACCTATGAGACGCCAGCTTCATTTAGACGATGTTTTTTTTCAGAAACAACTCCTTCTGAAGGTAATGTTATTCAAAGAAGGGAAAACAATGAAGATGGGAATGCAGACAACTTATCACTGGAGAAACTGTGAGGTTCAAGCATCCACGCCCGTTTTTTTCAGTGAGATTCGCATCAAGCTGAAGAAAACTGCGGAATTAGAAAGGTTTCAAAAATATCTGAGAGCATTAATGAAGAAAGTTTAATAGAAGAAATTAGAGTTAAATTTTGTTAAATTTAGAGGATTAAAATGGAATGGTTAAAACTGAGCAGCATGTCTAGCCGTCATGAATTATCTAATTTATTCACATACAGACACAATTTGTCTAATCTACAGGTGCCTTTCGGCTAGAATAGTAAAGTAATAACGATTAACAAATTAAAAAACGAATACGAAACTTTAACAACTAATTAGAAATCGAACCTGTATAAAAACAGTATTTTTGAGAACGGAAAAGTTAAAATTTAGCGAAACCCAGGCTGCTCGAGCAAATGAGCGAAGATGTGGAAATGCTACCATTAAAAAGTGCACGTAGAGAGTACGTGCAAAGCGACACGTGGGAAGGGAGACCAGCTGCCCTTTCAAAGGAAGAGCACTTTATATGGGGAGATGACGTGAGAAGAAAGGATCTTTAATTCGAATTCTCGATAGGACTGCTGCGTAATACAGATTTTTGTATTACTGCTGCAAATATTTTAGATTGACCCTGCCCTCCATAAATCCATTCCAATCAAAATAAAATTTAACTGAAACTCTGAAGATTTACTAATGTTTTGAGAAAATAATTGCCTTGCATTTACGCATGCATAGAAAAATATTGAATGATTAACCCTTTTCGGGCACAACCACCTGGATCTATATATGATTATAATAGAAACGGTTTTTAAATTGGGCCGGCAAACGGTTGTCAGTAGTTTTGAAAAAGTGAGGAGGGACTCCTTTGGGAAGCACGACACGTATATTAGATACATTGTGTACGCATAAATAAAACATATGCACACATAAGTAGACAAATTAAGCGAGTGCAGCACTAACTTCGAATTTTAAGAATAAAAATCTCATATCCTGTGAAATCGAATACAAGAACTCGAATATAACATCGAAATATAAAAATGAAGAATTGAAAGCAAAATGAAGATTTGAAAGCAAATAATTGAAAATAATTAAAGATATTGAAAATAAACAACGAAAAACAAAACTCATCTAAATTGATAACTCAACAAGATAAGATTATATTAAAAATTAATAATATTAGCAATAAGCGCTAGCAACAGAGCTTCTGAAATTGTACAAAAAGCGATATTAAAAAAAGGGTTTACACATTGGGATGCTTATATTTAAATATTCTACAGTGATCCTCGTTTATCGAATAAATCGTCTTAAAAGTATCTGTTTGATTATCCGTTAATTCGATTTTACTATCGTTCTCAGCGAATTCGATTATACATATAATTATGTCTAATTAGTTAAATCTCGAAAATATTTTTCAGCAACTTCAAAATTGCCAGTACTCCCAAGGAAAAACGGACGCGTTAAAAGTCTGATAAGACCAGGATTGGAATCTTCCACTTTGTAAAGTCTCCCAAAACGGCATGAGAGAATGTTCTGGCTCGAAAGCTTAATTCGAAAAGCATCCGTCCGGAAAAAGGAGGATTCCAGGTTCGAGTTCTGGTCCTGTACGACTTTTTTCATACCCATTATTCCTTGGAATATGTACGCCTTTACATTCAAACTTACCTTTACCCTTTCCTCGATTGCTTGTGCTTATCAATTTAATTTGGTAATCCGTTTAAAGGGAAAGAAATTTCATGATAATATCATTTTAACTGTATGCTGAGCTTAATTTTTTTCTTATAAATCTCTCAAACTCTTCATCTCTAGTCATTATTACGCGAAGCGCAATCACTCTGTGGGTGACAATTTTCGTAGCATTCCATGCGAAGAAACCTCAATCAATGTCATAATTTAGCGCCATTCATACCTCAGCATTTTTCTGTCATAGCTAAGAGAAGACAAAGACAATAATGAATTAAATATACATTTTTCCGTGTCCGGACCAAAAGGATATTGAAAAATATTCCATTCATCAAGGTGTAGTAGCAAGACCAATAATTTATAATAAATTAAATTTTAAATACCATAAAAAATCACAATTTTTTAAAAAACGTTAAAAAACGGATTTTAATAATATAATATTCAAATCATAAATATTTTTACGTCTTTTTATAAATAAGTGGAAAATAAAACTCGTGTGATGAGAGAATTGAAGCGAAGAAATTTTAAGGATCAATTTTACAGATTTACCCCGGGAATATGTTTTAAGAGTCGCAAAAAATGTCATCACCAAGTTCTTGCTAAAAAGGCTGTTGAAGGGCCTTGAACAGCAGTAGGAACTGTGGAAATAATTTTCCTATAATTATTAATCTGAAAAAATAGCATCCAAACGCGGGGCAGCTACTTTTAAAACTTAAGAAAATATCTCCGCAAAAGGGAGAAACTTGCAATTTAAAACCAACTTCCGGACGAATGCTCTCGCGATTGAGCTATCTTGTACGACTTTTCGTGCAGCATTATCCTTATCTCGTTCCTTCTGTTAAAAACAAACGTTGAAAATATTCCTCTCACAAATGGAACTATACCGCTATTTGCTGAAAAATCTTACATTACTATGCAGAATAATGTGACTTTAAGGATGACAGAAATGAAAGAGAAAAAGGAGACCGGATAGAAATGGCCACCAAAACCACACACTCACGACCACTCTCTCACCCAAAGAGACTATATACTATATTACTATAGACTATATACTATAGACTATATATTAGTATTAGTCTCTTTGCTCTCACCCCTACTCCCAAAGGGTCAATCTTTTTCTTCTGAGTAGGGTTTGAGAGGTCTTGGAGCGCTTACAACGTAGAGCGGCTTGTTTCGTTAACCCGCCGTGACCCGCGCGGGGTGTTTTTACACTACAGCCGATTTCCAACCGCGACATTTTTTTCCCTGGTTTGGTTTGATGACCCCTTCTTCTCAGTAACTGGAATTACATATGTTCCCGACCTTCTAAGCGAATACCGTTCATTTATTTTATTTTTTTGACTTTTGTTGACTTAAGACGCTTTTTCTAAGACAATGCTCTTCTTTCTGTGGTGAATTTTCCGAAGTTCCCGTTTTTTTATTTTTGTTAGGCTAACTTTTGGAAATTTCCTTTATCCATTCTTTATTCCATGGCCTACGAACACTCAGAAAACGTTGAAAATTATTGATGAGTTCGTTTACATTATTTCCTACGTCGAAGATTAATATTTTTCTTCATTTTGCAAATATTTTAATTCAGTTAAACGTAAAGTAAATATTAATATTATCTATATTAAATTTAAATATTATATCTATAATGGTCTAAAAATGATGTAAATGATGCAATAATCGTAAAAACTTACAAGAAAAAAGTGACTAACACAAAAATCCACTGGGGGTTCAAAAACACCCCGAGCGAGTCTTGACGTTAAAAATTGAGGGCGAATCAAGAAAGAATACAGGCACAGTTTGGATAAGTTCCTGCGAAGTACAGTAATACCTCACGGGAGTGAGTAGCTAACGAATCACCCTGCTACGAAGATTTTCTCGCCGTTTTGTAGTCACTGCTACCGATTATGAAAAGGGTGACGACAGGTTGGATAGCAGATTACATCATAATTATATTAAATCCCTATCACAGATTATAAAAACCCTCGGCTGGGAATCTCTTAAGGACAGAAGAACCGGGTAAAGGCACATACTATTCGTAGAATTTTTCAACAGTGATGATTTGACATGATGAAATCTTTATTCACATTCTCAGCGAACGCGATTTTCGAAGCCAAAGAGATTAAAGCGAGACTGATATTTGTTCTCGTTTTCCAGACAGTTTAGAGCGCAAAAACGAAGTACGGCGATGATTCGGCTAAAAAGTGACCCTCATAACGAATTTTTCGGCTAACGAAGATATTGTCTCAGTTTTCCGGATTTGGCAAACGAATATGGATTCGACTAGCGAATGTTTAAGTGGATTCGCGCGCTAACACACAAGCAGAAAACGTGAAATATCGGGCCATTCCAGTATCTTATTTTTTCCGTCTGTATATGTGACGAAGAAATGAGCTGACCACATCACAAAGGGACACTAACCATCCCAAATGGGTTATTTATGTTCAAGACAGCGAGAAGTGAGATGCTTGACAAAATCACGTTTCGGCTAACGAATGTAAATATGGATCGAAGTATCTTCGTTAGCCGAGGTATCACCGTAGTTAATCAGGGATTTTGATGCTTTCACACATTTATCCGTACGCCATGTGAAGTATAGCAGTGTACGGATGTAAATGTAAAGGATTTTCGTATTTCATATGGATTTCGGAGAATAAGCGAAGGTGAAACTAATTAAGAAGCAGTGAGAGGCCAAAGGAATAAAAGCAGAGGCGACATTTCCATTGCGCAATATTGGGTGTCGGCGCGAATCGCGCGGTGAAAGGCTTTCGCAGAAAAAAGGTCGATCACAGTAGAGGAATGTGTCATTATTCCTCTAACAGGTTGAGACGAAATGAAAAGGTTGGAAATTACTGGTTTTCTTGCGATATAGCAATGGCCAGGGCTGGTTTCCAACATTGTGCAAAAGAGGCTGGGGATAAATTAAATAAAAAAAATGACTACAGTTGAATTCTTTACTCATAATCATAAACAGGACGCAATAGGCGCTATCTGAGGGCCTCTAGCAAAGGAGGACCTCAATAAGACTGCTTATAAACTCCCAATGACAAATTGTTCTAATTTTTTTGCTTCAAAAAGAATATTGTATTTGTTGAGTGAGCCTACATAATTAGTTTATGGAATATGTTACATTGCTACTGTATAATATAATAAAGTCTATTCATCACTAATATTATTAATAGAAATATTATGTATCGTATTTCAAAATTTGTTTATTTCTTGCCGTTGTGAAGCAACTGAGATTTCTAGGGAGGTATATTTGTGAATTTGATGAAAAGTTGGAATTTTTACTCATAATTCCAAGAAGGGACCTCAATCTGATCTTTGTATCTGGAGCCTCTGGTATCTTAAATCCACCCCTGAATGTTAAGATCTTTCATAGTTCCTTAAATTTTTAAGTACAAAACAAGAGAACACAATAAATGACAAAAAAGTGAAACTGAATTCGAAAATGATTGTAATCGAATGTCTTATTTTTAGGAGGTAAAAAAGAAATCGTCGACATTTCATTGCGGAATAGAGGAACGAATAACAGTGTTCATCGCATTTAAGATTCAATAATTGTTTCTCCATCCTTAGTTTAGCAGCTACAAAATATTCACACAATTTTACTTAGAAAAGACTGGATACCATTAAATTTATGTTACGCCTTTTCTTATATTATAAGTCTGTCCGAATTAAGACTCATTTCATCGCTGTTACATGAAAACCGAGATTGGATAGGCTATTTTAATTTTCGGGTACACTAATATCCCTCCCAAACAATTAGCTACGATTTCCTCACTCCTGCTCTCTAGCAGTTTTCTTACGGCGTTCGCTCAACCAATATTTCATATCTCTTGTCATCATTTTGTAACGATGGAGGCAATGGGGAGCGATGGAAGTGAAGGGGTGTGGGGGGAAGGAGAGGCAGTAGTGAAGTGGTGGGGGGAGCGTGAGCAGGAGGAGCGATAGAGTGTGAACAGCTGTTCAGCAGACGTCACAATCTTAGCGGACACGCGCGTCGATAAAATGTTAGACTAATTGTGAGTGCGTGTCCAACTTACGCCATTTCGGACGCTATGGACGTGAGACAGCGATGTCGTGAAGAAAATTACTCACAAAAGCTTACATTGAGTAAATATATCGATTACTAACAATTTAGCGATTTTTCCGCCCTATATGGTGCCCTTTTTTGTAAAATAGAGGGTAAATTTTAGTAACAAAATATTTTAAACAGAATTATGTTATTCTCATGGAAGGTATCGAAAGCCTCAAATTAAAAGTGTGAAATTGATAGCAATGAGCTTTCGTAAATTATTTTCATATTTGAAAAGTATGCATAAAAAGATAGTCATATATATTTTTGAACCTCCGACGCCGGTCAACCACATACAGAGGGAAATTAAGAGATGAATACTAGTGCAGTTACGCATTCGGTTCGAATAATATTCGAGTAAAATTCTTTCGCGAGCTGTCAATGGCGCAAAGATTGGCAGCTTGATTTAAATGCGAAGAAGTGCGTTGCTATGACGCGTTCCACCAACGTTAATAGCGAACAATACCAAATTTCAGGATATCCTTTATAGTTTTTGCGTCAAAATAAATACCTAGGAGTTACACTCAGCAGCAATTTATTCGACAGGAACATATTCGAGATTCTATAGGAAAGGCAAATAGAATGCAAAGATTAATAAGTAGAACCCTGAGAGGATGCCCACCTAGAATTAAAGAAATTGCGTACTTTTCCCTCATTCGACAGTCTTGAGTACTGCTGGTCGGTCTGGAATCCACACGAAGTAGGGTTAGTCTCAGATTTAGAGATGGTCCAACGTAGAGCAGCCCGTTTTGACAGTGGAGATTTCAGGTCCGACAGTAGCGTTACGGCCATGATAAAATCACTCGCTGAAGGAGAGAAGACCTGATTACCAACAAAAGCTTTTCTAAAAATTCATCGGTGCAGAATTTTTAAGTGAAGTAAAGGATATTGTTATTCCGGTAAACAGCGAGTGCGTTCTTCGAGAGGAGACGACCAAGCGTTACAAGGAAATAATCGCTAAAACAGATAGTTACTTTTGGTCGTTCTTTCCGAATAGCATCAGAGAATATAATAGGGTAGATTAAATAAGGTGTTAATACACTCCCTGCCATACGGCACTGGCGGCTTGCAGGGTAAAAATCTAAATCAGTATCTTCATCAAGGCCGAATAAGCCAACCGCCTTTGAGCGTTAGCAGTGGATGTAAACAAGAAACATTTGAGTTACCTCTTCAGCTTACTGTTATCGCGTATCATTCCCGGAAAGAATGAATCCGTAAAACGACTTGTCTTCGCATCTATTTCTCTTATTTTACGCTCGGATCGGCTGAAGTAGCAGACGGAGGTCGTGTAATACTTATTACGTTTTCCGCAAATGTACTCTGAATTTATCCAACAATCGCAGCCTAGCTTCTAATCTCCTTTCTTTCAAGGACACCCATCCTGCGTCTGAGAGCATTTTCGTAAAGCTTCCTTTTTCATCGTAACGTTTTTTAACAAATTGTATCGCCTGGCGCTGCAGTTTCTTGAGCTCGCGGGTACACTTTTCATCCGTTGGGTCCTATATACTCGCCGCATATTCCAGATGGAGCATGTCTAAAGTGAAATAACATCGTTCTCTAACCTTTTTATCGCATATACCTACAATGCGCTTTATCAAACCGAGATTTTTAGTTGTTTTACCGTAGATTCTTCGGATATATGTATTTGTAAGAAAGATTCCGAAATATTCAACAGACTCCACTACATTTACGTACATACCGCTTTTTTTGTACGGACAGTAATGATGCGTATAGTAATGAATATCGGTTTTAGGTAACTTAGACCGGTTTTCTTAAGCAAACCAAGAGTAATGGCACAAGTTTTTGTGATCAACGCAACAATGCACCTATCAGGAATACGACGATACATTATTTATAAGACAAAACAAGACTTCGTTATACGCTCAACGGTATACGGTACATCATACTGAGAATCCCCCAGTATAAATGGCAAATAAAGGTCATCTTGGGCGAATAATCGGAGCAGTTAAACTATTTAGTAGTTAATGCACGAGCATTTATTTGTTTGCATCACCACCTTCCGTGTTTTCGGCACGCTCAGCTCCCACAACCGTCCTTCCCTGAGAACTAGCAGAACCTGCAAGTTATTCTCCCTCGCTCGTTCCGCTTCGGAGATGAACAGAAGAGAAACAAACGCCGCAGGATGCGATCGATGGAGAAGACCAAAAATGAATGAAAAAGGCGAATGAAATCCGAATGGAAACGAACGCGAGAAAAATGGAGAAATTTTGCCGCCACTGTGTCCTTGAGAGCATGATAGTGGGCTCCAGAAAGTGGCGCGTCCTATCGGAGGGATTGGAAACGAACAGACCGCAAGTGAACTTTCCAGTTGTAACTATGTTGACAAAACAAAGTCCTCCAGAAGAGATTTTAATCTAGATAAGCGGTCGCCCACCGGTGGTCCGCAAAAGGTCCAAGGGAGTTTTTGGCGGGCCTCGTAGAAAGTAGGGAATTTTTTGTGACCATACACTTTAATTATATTTATTTTTAATCCTCTTTTTGTTACAAACACAGGTCGAAGAGTGCCAAAGATAGAATTACAGAAATGATAGATGTTTAATTTATCTTTATATCTCTTAAAAGACTTTACATTTGCTGTCGGTAGGATTCAAAATTGAGTTTTGTCTTTCGTGAGGTCAGACGCGACCGCTTACTTATGCTGCAGCTGAGTTGATTTCGGTTGCTAGGGAAGGTGCCGTATTCACAGATCCGGAACAGAAGGACAGCCGGAGGCCGCACAATGCCCAAAATGGTTTTGGTTGGGCGATTTACTTTGTCAAAAATTAATATTCGATATCCCAGCCATTATTTTCATCAATCGTAAATACTTTCATTACATTGAATGAATTCACTGCAGGGGCGCATCCTGAACTTTCGCTTGGGGGGGCGAACTTAAAGTTTGTAACTAATAATCTCATGAACACATTTCAATTAACGATGTCATGTGATATAATTGATTCTCGTCATAATAAAGTATTACCTGTAAAGATATATTTTAATTATGAATGAAATATTTCTAGAAACTTTGTGTGGGGCTTATACCCGTCAGTCTACCCCCCCCCCCCCCCCCAGGGCGCGCACCTGATTTACCGTTGAATATTTAGCTTATATTTTTATTATCCAGTAACATTAAGAAATTACTTGTATTTCCTCTTAGTTTTTCATGAACATGTAAAAAAGCGACTTTGTGATAAATAAACGTAGTACGCTAAACAGTAGATCGCGCCATACGGCAAAACGCGCTGTACGGGCAGCCCTGTTTGTGCGTATAATCACATTATTTGCTGAGGGGAGGCTTTCTTATGGTGTGCAGGGAACATCAAGACGGACATGTGCCGACTGCACAGAGAGGTCGATAGTTCCAAATGATGCCAACCTCATGTCGGAGGAGTCCTTTGATATGAGTGAAGGGGGCTTCCCTCAAGGTCACCTCCATCCGCCCCAAATTTCCCATCGAAGATGATTCTTCAAAATGAAACCCTTTCTTTCATCCTCCAGTCGAAGGATGGTTGGACAATCCCGAATCGAAGGGCTTCTTTAAACTGGAGCAAAACCGCATTTAACGAACATCGAACCATTTTGGACTTCTTCGATGAGACTTAAGACTCTTGGCTCGTTTAGTGCGAACTCATTTTCAGGGTCAATTTCGTCTCTTTTCCCGGCAACCTATTCGGAGCATTTTTCATTCGTGATTCGTGACCGAGTGGTATTGGTGCTTCGAGCAGGGTGTCATTCAGGCCCCCTTTTATGGATGCATGTAAAATATCTATTATTTAACGACTTATACCGATTTCTGGGAAGTCCCAATGGTCACTTCAAAGACAATGCCTTCATCTTCAGGGGGTCTCCACAATCGAGGTGAATTCCATGGGGTCACTGTGCTGCACCTACTTAGACTAGTGTCAATTAAAGAGTTCCACGAGGAAAACTACCTCATTCCTCATCTTAGGTATTATGCCAGACCGACCTCCGGACTGATAATTTTGCAGCTAAATAATTTCGTCTCTGCATAATGATGAATTTCTTTCCACATTTCACTTCCTTACTGGAAATTAAAGTATTTAACTGGAGCAACGGAACGCCTGAATGTTAAATACGACAATACGTGCCCCCGATTCACGGTTGGTGCCTTTGAACCGTTAATCTTTTTAGAGTTCTACCATAGAAATCCAAGGAAAAGTTCGTGATATTGAAATCAACACATTTAAATGAACTTCACTCTTCAGATGGCCGTGATCGCAATTGACACACATTCAGTCGCTAATATACCTTCCGCTTCCGTCTAAATGTACGTAAATTATTTTCGGGAAGCACTTCTCGTCATTTCCATTCCATCGCTCTCTCTTTCAGTTCAGAAAAGAAAACAATGCCGACCTTGAGTATGAGTTTACTTGCATTTCCGCTCAAGAGCGACGGCGCCACTGCTGCAGGAAACAGACGAGTGGATTGTTACCAAACAATGGAAAGAAGGGAATAACAATAATAGTACTATCATAAAATGCGCATAAATATGGGGAATTTTTAATCTCAATGCCAGAAGATGTAACCATGCATGCTTGTTAGTTAATTGTGTCCTTATGAAATGAATGAAATTACTGGTTGATTACCATTTTTCAAGAGGTTTTCATCTGAAATTTTAAACGGCCGCATTTGAGATATTATAGCATACGATGGTATATCAAATTCCTTAGTCAACGCCACCTATCTTCAAACACGATTATTGATAACTTCTTATTGATCCTATTTTATACGTAATGCCTCGCATAAATTTCGCCAATTCAATCCCACAGTCATTCGGCATTCGAAACTAGTACACTTAATGCAAAGCCTTCTCTCGCTGATTGATTGAATTAAAAGGGATTATTGTGAAATTATTCACTTATATATAGGGTTATCATATGCTAATGGCAAGAAACCGGGACTTATCAAATTCTGAACTGGGTAAACTAGGACGTTGACTAAAAAAGTTAGTCTGACTTAAATCCCGCGCTTTCAGACACCTTAATTGTGCGCAACGTCAATAATTTACGAAATTTTCCGTTTAAATGATCTTTGTCGATTAAATATCTTTGTATAACATTTAATTCTTCCCCCGAGTTTACCCATCAAGTCGCGAAAGCAGAAATAATGAGTGGGACCCTGTGTTCAAACCAGTCCGGGGAAAAGCAGGACTTATGATAATTCCGCTTATAAAGTTACACACACGACAAAAAAAGATGATCGCGTAATCCTATTAGGAACAGGGTTCAGTGCCTCTAAGACGCAACTTCGGTTGGAAATAACAAACTTCCATCCAAACAAACTCTGATAAGGAGCAAGAAAAGCAAAGCAAAGAGAGATGATTTTCGGCTGATGGTGTTCCATGACGAATGATTTTTGCGCTGAGAAGGCATTGTGAACTGATGACCATGGAAGAAAATATGAAGAGAAGAAGGATTAACGAAATATGTAGGCCACCTTACAACAAGAAGAGTTCAATCGTGATGAAGAATCGATTTATTTTATTACTAGCTGAAGTGCCCGTTGATTCTCAACGGGGAGAATAGATGTCGGATTAAATACAGTATACATATTTGTACATAAGTGAAAATAACATCTAGCATCTTAGTTCAGTCTAATGAAACCGGTTATCAAAAACAAAAATTTCTAATCAAAGTTCGAAGCCAAAATCTACAGTCAAGGATAGGAATGTGAATCTTTATGGAATTTCGTTCGTATGAAACTTGTCTCGAGTTAATGTGCAAGTTAGCAAAGTTTTCAATATCTGGGTCTAATCGTAAAATATGTCAAGAGTCCGAATTGATAGACAATTGATAAAAAAAGTTACTCATTCATCTCCATTAATTCATTACCGTGCTACGCATGTTTTTCGCCCCTGCAATTCATCACTACAAATTGTTCGTGACTGTAATAGTTAAAATCTCTGAATAATTTCCTCCTTTTCATATCGCCAATTTCTTTTAAATGGGCATAAACACACATGTATTCTTATGGGAAAATGCATTAACTCGGAATCAACGATCGCATTGGTCTTCAGGGGGACGGGTTGTTTACAACCTCAAAATTTTACAAAATATTCGTATGTTATATCTAAATTCTCGCAACTTCGAATCAAAAGCGATATTCCACGACCATAATAAGAATCTGTATTCGGTTTTGCCTCTGTTGCTACTTATTTTGATTATATACGACTATTCCTTCTAATTTAATTTTGCAAAAGAAATAAAGTCTGCAACCGATAAAATCGAACTTTACGTGTATTTCTTATGGAAATCTATCTGAACGATCTTGGATCAAACCCAGCAAAGTTATCAAATAAAAATATGACAGTGCTTCCTTCTGGGTCTCAGAGAACACGTATGCAAAATTTGACGCAAATCGAACAAACGGTGTGGGCTCCTATCTCGAACAAACAAACCCACAAACCCACAGAATTTCTGCTTTATATATAGGGGAAGGTTGCCTAATTTGGACCATTTTTTTATTTTCTTGTATATTTCCATCACTAAATATTCAACCGCAAATTTAAATGCTGTATAATATACTTCATAGTTTCCCCTTTCATCTGTTAGTTTTATATTTGCAATATATTACTCTTGAGATAAATTAAGTGGAAAAAACCTAACTAATGCTAATGGTCAAAATTGGGAAACCGGTTGCCTAATTTGGACTCACATTTTCCTAGGTTGGACCGGGTTGCCCCTAAACCATCCTGCTCCTAATTATTAGGGAAGCATTTGCAGTGAGGTGATTTTTTTCTCCCTGTTAAAGTTGTGGGGAAATGCGTGTTTTTCTGCAATGTCGAAGGCTAGCTTACGGATGTTTTTGATTGAATATCCAATAAACCTCTCCTCAAACAGGAGAATGTGTTCGGCGAGAACCTTTTCCATCTCCCCAGTTAAGGTTACTTGCCTACGGAAAGATTTAACTGCATTCGAAAAAGTATTCTTACTATAAGCGTGTCTCTTTACTGTAGCTTTAGGCACTCCATACACACGGGCACATTCGTTGAGTCCATAGTCACTGTTCTTGTATGCTGTCACAGCCATCTGCAAATGTTTTTCGTCCCATTTCCCGTACGTACCCATTTTTCCATCATGAAAACCTATGTAAATATTCACCCAAATGTATTAGATATTTATTGTGGAAGTAAAATTATAGTTATTAAAAAATAATTAATTTCCTAATTACGTTATTCAATAGTCTCCTAAAATGGACCGGCCCAACACGCGGTGGTCCAACTTAGGCAAAAGGTTCCCGTCAAAATAATAATGGCGCCATACGATCACACGAGGTTTCATACACATATGCAGTATGTCGTTAGTAGCTAACATAATACGGGTTAAAAGTGTTCCACAGAAAGAGTGATTACTTCCTTTTACTTGAGACAGCAGCTTCCGTACTGAGGGTAAATAATTATAGCACTAATAATCAAATTACGTTAACGACCATCCACACCGGAAAAATGACTCCAACTCTCTGGCCGTCTAGTCACGTGCCCTAGATGGTGTCACCTCCTAGTACTACCAACTGAAATGCTTGATATACTTGTAGGACGGGAAATACAAATACGGTCCAATTTCGGCAACCTTCCCCTATAGATATACCAATCTTTTTCGCAATTATTTTTAAGTAATTGAAAACAATTAATGATAGCATATTCCACTGAGAGTTATCGAGGAGATGCAAAGAAATTAGAATAGATGTATACTTTTTCTATAGAAAAGTTTTCATTAGACAACAATTATGTCTAACCACTGTTTGCCTATTAAATTAGACAAACTCTAATTAGACAATTTTCGGCGTTACAGGCCATTAGGTCGAAAAATAATGATCTTCGAATGAAATAAATTATTTCCGTTTTGTGACCCGAGTATGGACTATAACGTTTAAACCAGATAGGAAAAATAATCTGTGAAAAAGTACACAACCGTTCTCATCTCTTTGTAAAACGCTTTGCTAAACTGATTAAATCAAAATTCCGTCACATTGAAAAAAATTGTAATCTACATAAAATTCCAAACAAAACTTGCTGTATTGGTGCATAATATTTATTTTTTCCTTCGTCTCAAATTTCACGCAGTAACTGTTAATTACCCACCAGTCCGCTTATAAACATTCGGCCGATAAATCGGTCGTCAGGGTAAGAAGTCGTAATCAATTTACAGGATGTTAGCGGTTAACAAAAGAAGGTAGCAATTTTACGAACGAAGAATATTTTTGCTGACTTATCAACTTCATATTGGATTAATACTTTCGTTATTTTACTTATTTTAAAACTTTATTTAAAAGTGTTTAACCTAAAAACAACAGAACAACCGAATAATAGTCTATGAACCTGTGTCAAAACTCGCGTAAATATATCGAAATCGTCTACCATTTGATCATGGAAATAAACTCTTCCATTTTTAATGCCCTATCCTTCTCGCATTGAGTTTAGTCTGCATTTTGATTGCTTTCACTTTCAAGTAAAAGATTTTTCTTTGCATTAATGCAACATTAGACGATGCAACAGCTACGTTTGGGCTCAAGGCTTCTTGCAACACTTTGAAAGATAACGGCGTCGATTTCTCCATCGTTCGAAATCGCTCAAACAATTGTTGATGGAAGTGATATGCCGTCCAAATGTTTGTCAATCCGCGCTTCTAAAAACATTTAATTCGAAATGAAAGGAGACCAAAACGACCTCCAATACGAGGTCGAACTAGGACAAACCTCCACTTTGTCAATACGAGGGATTTATGTTCGAATGAAAAAACAATTCCGTCAAATCGTCAGCTTTGATATGAATGACTCCACCTTGATTTCCTCAAATGAAAATTTGATGGAAAATCAAATGGAATTTCGAATTCCTTAGGCAGGCCTTACAGAAGGCTTTGGATGCAAATCTGATCCTTTCATCTCTTTATTTATAACTAGCTGAAGATTCTCAGCGGGGAAAATAGATTTCGGATTAAATATAGTATACCTATTTGTACATAAGAGAAAATAACATCTTACATCTTAGTTTAGTCCAATGGGACAGGTTATTGAAAACAAAAATTTTCTAATCAAAGTTCGAGGCTGAAATCTACAATCAACAATAAGAATGTGAATCATTATGGGGTTTCCCTCTTATTATTAACATGTCTCAAAGTAATGTGTAAGTTTGCAAGATTTTCAACTTCCGGTTCTGGTAAATTTAATCGTAAAATTGTCAAGAGTCAGAACTGATAAATAAAAAGTTACTCCTCCGTCTCCACTAATTTATTACGGTGCTACGCATGTTTGTTGCCCCTGTAATTCATTACTACAAATTGTCCGTGACTGTAATAATTAAAATCTCTGAAAATTTTCATCCTCTTCATATCGTCATTTGCTTCTAAATGGGCCTAAATACATATGCATTCTTATGGGAAAATGCCTGAACTCGGAATCAACAATCAACTCAACATTGGTCGTCAGGGGGACGGGTTGTTTACAACCTCAAAATTTCACAAAACATTTGCATATTTTATCTAAATTCTCGCAATTTCGAAACGAAAGCTTTATTCTACGACAATAATAAAAATCTTTATTCAATTTCCCTTCTTTTGGTACTTATCTTGATTTTATACGACTGTTCCTTCCAATTTTATTTTGCAAAAGAAATAAAGTCTGCAACCATTAAAATCGAACTTTACATGCATTTCTTATGGAAATCTATCTGAACGATCTTGGTTCAAACCCAGCAAATTTTGCGAATAAAAAGTTGACAGTACTTCCTTCCGGCTCACGGAGAACACGTACGCAAAGTTTGATGCAAATCGGACAAACGGTATGGACTCCAATCGTGAACAAACAAACACACAAACCCACAGAATTTCTGCTTTATATATATAGATAGAAGATGTCAGGGCGCAACTAGGGAGGGATGTTGGGTTAAGATCCCCCAGGTACAAAATGGGTTTAAAGAAATCGTTGAGAGGTAAATTGTAATTGTTTAAAGATTTGCAGTTGCACACACAACTGGTGACTCACAGGGAAAATATGTAAATATAAATCTCATTCCATCCATATTATATTCCGTTTAGAAGTTAGCATGCCCCGGGAATGTAGGCAAACTCCATGGCTCAGAAAGAGAGAAATCCTGGATACGCCCCAGGATTAGTATACGAGGCTACTGATAATGTTAATAACATTTTTGAGAATTTCCTAGCAAGCTGTATCATTAAAAATTACTATTTGTGCAAATCATAAAGCATTAGATTTACCCTAAGTCAAAAAGATACTAATCAAGCAGTGGAAAATATATAAATAGAAAAATTAGCATAGTGATTATAGAGAGTTCATACTTAGTATAATGGGAAAATACGGACTTTGAACAATTCATGCATACACAAATACAATTACAATTCCAAATTATAGTATAATTACAAATTACATACAAAATTAGTTCATAAGTAATCAAATCATTAGGTCAAAAATATTTTCTTATCTATTTTTAAATATTTAACAAATATTTTTAAAATGTAAAAGAATTTTACCTTCCAAGTGCAAGAATATCATTTAAAATCATTTAGAACATTTTCTTTTATTTTTACTTTCACTTTTGATACTCTACACAAGTTATGGAGGTCATCTGGCAGGTGATTAAAAATTACATCATATTTGTTTTTTCCAAAGTGATAGCATTAATAAGGCATCACATGGTCGTTTCATCGACGTCCACGAAAACGATGGGAATCCGATTCTTTTTTTTTATATAGTTCTCAAAGATAAAATTTAAAAAACGCCAATAAAAATAGTTTCAACGCGGAAATTTTGAATATTTCCGAGATGTAAATAAACAAATCCTTAGCGAGTATTTATGATACAATTATGAATGTGAAGATGAAGTTAAACTACCCATGCTTCTCCACCATCCTTCAAATTCTCTCACAACATACACTCTTATCAATTGAAGTCTTTTGGATGAGTGAATTGATTCTTCGGCAAGAAATAAAGCGGCCTCCAACCCGATCGCGTCTGCACTTAGCAGTTCCTCCATCAAAACCATAGTTGGCCAATCAAATAAGCATTTTGTCTTTGAATAAGTCCCAAACATTGTGAGGGAAGGGCTTTATTTAGGTGCAGCTGCATCCACTGTAAAACTGAGAGGTGCCAAAGAATCCCTTTGAAGATTCAACTTCAACTGGCGAACAGCTACAGGAATTATTGCATTTTTATGAAAAATTATACTTGCAAATTTGAGGAACTACTACTCATGAGAATTCGTAAATAGACACGCATCAATGACTCCATGACGTTCATGGGTGGGCTCGTTTTTTGACTTATTAACATCATATATTCCTACAGATTCGTGCACGAATCTTCACAATGCACAAATAAGGAAAAAAGGACTTCATTTGTGATGAATAATGTGCCATTTTACAAAAAAAGCGAATAAAGACTCTAATTTAATGTCGTTGGTATACGTTTTTGTAGTTGACCGATTTTCTCCATTTCCTAATCGCACTGAAATGCGTGCGTGCGTGATTTGCTCATAGGTCTACTAAACATGGTAAAAATAGGATGTGCAAACTAGGAAAGAAAGAGAACGAGAGGTTTTTAGGCACCCTCCTTGCTTGTCTCCATGGTGATTCGCGAAAGAGTAAATAATCAAGGTTATCAAATGAGATTCTTACCAATTAAGATTACTATTGTAGTTAAATGAGACAATAGTAGTTATTGAATGAGATTATAACCCAGATTACAGGGAGAGAAATGCGTGGGGATTCCTCAATAAGATTGGATAAAAGTTACGGTCATTTTTAAAGCTCTTTAGTGCGGAAATTGATTAAAGATGGAGTATATTAAAGAAGATAGATAAATCTGTCGCTTTGAAAATACCGAAATAAACAAAAAACATAAAATAGCCGCCGAAATGTTTCCGACAGGTAGAAAACTCTGAAAAAGAGGAATGCTACGATAAGTGTAAATGAGACGAACGCTGGGAGTCATTGCTAGAAAAGAGAGAAGGTAGACTACGATTGCTTGATAAATTCGCTTCTATAACAAGTATAAGACCGTTTGATCCGAAATTTTCGAATTATGGATTCCAAAATGCGACTGCCAGCCAAATCTCGTACCATAAGAGATATTCGAGCCTCCGATACATGTAGCGTATAAAATTTAAAGAAAAGTATAGAGATATTGTCGGTGAAGGATATAAACCCTGTCTTGATAACAAATTTATGAATTTTTTAATTTTTCTGTTTTTCTGCACACCTACATTCCGCAGACTTGCCTACTCTACTATGGAGTATGGTGGAGGGATGAGCTATTGTATGTAAATGGAAAAGAATTACTTCGTACTTTTTAAAGTTTTGAACATCTTATATTACATCCATAATCAAAAGTCCTTACCGACCATGTTGCAGCCCAGAAACTATTTTTATTGCTTAGTTATTAACTTTCTAACTTTCAAAATTTTGCAAAATTCGGAGAACATGGATCTTTTTGAGGGGTCGTATATTTTACTGATCACAGATTAAATCAACATCCCATTGCTAAGTGGAACGAGCAATTTATGCGTTTTGATTCATGTATGCCTCAGCTGTTCTCGGAATTGAAAACTGGCTGATAAATTATCTCCTTTCCCAATAACAATGAATAATTGACAAGGTAGGGGGGGAGACTGGGACGCGTTGAACGTTGGGGTAGGTTAACCAAACCGAGTTATTTCACAGACTAGGGACATCAAAGTGCTTTGAAGGAAGGCAAAGTACGGAAATACTGTCCGCCCCTTCCTCATACAGAAGTGTTAAGACAGTCAGAGAGTGATTGATAGTTTGACGTGGTAAAGTCTATTTTCGAATTGTTTGAGTAGATTTCAACAGTTCTTTTAAAGTTTTCTGGCTTTCCGATGTTCGGTACTATTGTTTAAGGTAAGTACTTAGTTTTAGGATTAATCTAGTATAGATTGTTTAGAAAAACATTTTATTGGGTTAAGGAGGAAATGATTTATGCTCCAAATATGAGAGAGGGGCAGGGTGACCCAGTGAAAACGGGGCAGACATAAAAAATACAAAATACTTGTAACCAATTTATGTTAATGTGTACGATATCAGGGCATATATGTTTTGTGTAGAAAAAGACGTCAAGGGACTATATTGTGAATGTTTCAACTGCAACCTGCAGTAAATAAATTGCCGGTCGTACTTTTTTCTTAGAACGAAGCTCTAAATGAGCCATAATTATCTTTGGGGTGCATCTATGATCTTTCCTTTAATATCTTTAAAAGTGGGGTATTACTTATTATTTCGTTATTACTGGAGTAGAGGCTATATTACGAAACTTGGGCGGAGAACATATCCCGAGAGACGGACGACAGACGGATGAGGGATAAGATAGAGCACGCTATAATAGGAAGTTTGAAGGCAGACCGGTGTCCACCTGCTCTCAGATGATTCCTCTGTCGCGACACTTCCTTCAACGGAAACGCGCTCCGCAAAAGGCGAGATTTCGCTCTACAGAATGAGGAATTTATAAGAGAAGTTTTACTAAGGATTTTACCTGTTTGAGTAGTAAGAGTGCATTTTAGCCAAACATTAACTCAAATGGATGTTTATTTCCGGCAAAATAGCGAGAATTTGATTTCTAATTAGTTTTAATGAGTTAACTCGGAATAATTTTCAGCAAAGGTATTTATGGACGCAGATACTCAAATAATAAACACCGGCACAACTGCACCGCAATATTTTATCTTCTTTCCTTCCCATTCGTTGTATATTTTGAAAAACCTTTGTCTGATGATGACGAAATCCAACAAACTGTGAGCTGTTCCTTTTAAAGAGGAGTGGTTATGGTAAAGAGTTTTATTAAGAATCATATTTGATTGTTAGCGAAATATTCAAGGAACAATACAAATGACGCGCATTGGGACATTTTCTGGAAATAGGTTCGTATAATCTACTTCGAATAAACAGTTTCAAGAATTAATCGATCGCCACCAATAATAATCTCCAATTTACTTTATAAGAATTAATGCATTTTCTTTCTTGTTTTAATTATTAAAGTATTAATGACCAGAGTAATAAAATAATACTGGCATACTCTTAATATGCATTATTGTTGAAATTTATTTTAACGAATAATGCTTCGGGGCTGTATGACTCCCAGCTGGTGGGCTAGCTAAAACACCCCAGGCCGGCCCTGCTCATCATGCATGTAGAAAGATCCCCATTGAAAGGACTTCTGGGCTCCCAGATAGCCAATTGGACAACGCGTTCAACTTCGGTGAAAGCGATCCGGGATTCAATTCCCGGAAGGAGCCTACGTGCGAAATGACCTAAGTTGTCGAAGCACTTTTAACAATACTGCTACTATAACAAGACTTCTCCTTTAATTTATTCACGCGTCTTCCATTAAAAAAATAAAAATCGAGCCATCGATATTCCTCTTCCGTAATTTATTGAAACACCCAAGCATTCATTACAAACAGTTGGCCCAGCACTAATCTATTAATCAATCAGAAATTTTGGTAACGTCCTTTGAATTCCGCAGCACAGTATGGTAATGGGTGCCTCAGCTACGCCACCTGTCTTCGAACTTGGAATGATCCACCCTCCTAACATTTCGAAGATAAGTCATGCTTCCAATTACCCATCAATCGGAGCGTTAATCTTTCGTTTGTGTCCGACGATTAGCACGCCTTTGAGAAACGCTATCAAACCGTTACTTCTGTCATCGATCCTATTCCAACACTTCATAACTGTAGGCATTAACGAGGAAGGGGACATAAGTGGGCCGCCAATACGATATCATAAAAGGAGGGGCAGTCAATACTTGAACTTCAAAGCGAAACGCCACCATTGACCGCTATTTACGATTGACCACGAAGGCGATAACAACGGACTCCGGAGGTCCTGTTTCTTGGAGAGAAAGAGATTTCTCACACAAATGAAGCGGCAGGTGATCTTTTTTCTCAGTCATTAAACCCAGAATGAGAAATTATATAATTAAATCTCGCAATTTTTAGAATTTCTAAATAAGAATGAATCAAAAAAGAGGTTTTGAGCCGAAAAGATTATTCAATATTCTTTTCCTTACTTTTCTCAAAAAAGTACAAAGATTTTTCTTTTCTATGAAATCGATTTTTTTTCGTTCTACCATCTAGAAGCTATCATTAAGGTGAATGAATCAAAAACTAGGTTTTGAGCCGAAAAGATTATTCTTATGAGATTTATTTTGAAAAAGACATTGGGCGGGCCCGGCCCGCAGGAGAGATTTGGAGGGCCACCGGTTTCACACCCCCGATTTGCGGAAATAATTTTTGGTATGTATGTACGTAAAGAAATTCATAAAAATGAGAGCGAACAAATGAGACGGGACTGAAGAGTCATCTTGGATTGAAATAAAACAAGAACAAAGACGGGAACACAAAGGCAAAGCGAAACAAAGACGCAACGCTGATCGGTAAGTGGAAGAAAACAATAGAACTCCGAAAGCAGTAAAAAACGCACTTAATTAGCAAATACTTCCTTAGTTGATAAGTTCACAGTTTTGAAGGCAAATTGTTTCGTTCTGCTTAACGAGGACAGAATGATAAATCGTCGAAAAGCAAAGAGGCTACGGCCAATTATATAGCGCTGCCATCAATTTTTTAAACTTTAAGATCGTATATTTTTTTAAAGCGTCAGATTATCGATATTTCAGTGTTTATTGCATTCACTCAATTTAGTCGTTCGGCAGGAATCTTCGTTAGTCATTCAATTCTTCCGTAATTAATTTGCAATTAAGTTCATTTAGACGCCACACCCATCACAAGTCAGCCGTCGTGAATTGTTCATTGCCCTTCCGCTCTCGAAGACCAGGTGTCGCTTCCAACTTGAGGTAATCACAACGGAGAGTTTCAGAGAAACGGCGCTTTCGCATTTACAAACCCGGGAGCCCTCATATGGTGTAAGGCAGGAGGTGTGAAAACTCTCTAATTACCTTATTGGTAAATCTAATGCTATCTAGAAAAAGAGGCGTTCGCTAAGTACGGGAATCACGATATCTTGTCTTTCATCACGTTAACTCGACTGACTACCCTGAGAATGCGGTTACATGGCCTAAGCGTCATATCAGCTGATTCCACTACATCATGAATGTGCATTTTTAACGATAAATTGCCGCTGAATAAGATTTCTAAATATTCACACTGAATTACGAAATCTAACCTTTCGTCTCTAATGTGATACAGGGATGGGCCATTGAAATCCAAAAATACTTCACGCATCCAACTTTACACGTAGTGTGACCTTTTGAATAGCTTTAAAATAAGAGAAATAGCAGGAAGAAGAAAGCACATCTATATTAGAGACCGAAGAGTTGCATAGATCACGCGAATGTCGAGATTTACGAACTATTGTATATTTTACTCCAATAGCTGATTCCTAGATTCCCGTGATGAACTACTGTCAGGTGTCAAGATTTTACTTTCCACGGCCTTCGGATACTTGCAAAATTTATAAAAATACGATGAAATTACTTACTTTTCATTGATAATGGCAAAAGAAAATGAAGAGCAATTTCATAGTTAGATTGCATTGAATTCGTATTGCAATGACTGCAGAGACAGCCGGGCTGACTATGTGGAATACATACATCGCAGAATTTATAAAAATACGATGAAATTACTTACTCTTCATTGATAATGGCAAAAGAAAATGAAGAGCAATTTTATAGTAAGATTGCATTGCATTCGTATTGCAATGACTGTAGAGACAGCCGGGCTATGTGGAATACATACATCGCAGTATCACCTCTCTTCACTCTTCAATTTTTTGTCCATTGAATTATACTCAAAATAATAGTGGTTAGGTAATGTTTAGTTAGTAGTTTCATAATATTACTAAGTAATAGAAAACTTCTGAGATACGGAGTAATTATGGAGGGCTCGGTTTTTATGTTAAGATATGACGTACAACTCTGATTTATGTTTAGCTGAAAATTCTGATTTCCTTCCATTACTTTATTAAAACATAATGCATTAACGCATTAATTTTATCTCTATATTTTGCGGAGAAAGGAGCTTATCTGAATGCTGTATTAGAAGAAGATAATGGATCAAATACAGAGTACTGTTTAGCAACAGTGCTTCTGATAGAAGAGAGGATTTCGACTGAAGTAATTAAGTGAAGGCATAGAAAATGGGCGAATGAAATATTAAGAGGATTGTTGAAACGAGTAACTGAAGGAGGGATTTAAAAGAAATGCGGAGGAGAAGACAAAGGAAAAAGGCGATGGATGATATCATGGGCGTATCTAGAAGGGAATTAAATAAGTCATTTCAATGAACCACCGTGGCGACAACGCATAAAATTGCAAATGAAGGTGTGGCCATCTCCCTTAGCAACCGCATGCAGCCAGAAATTTCACAAGGAAGGAAAATGTGCGGTGCTGTTAAGGCTAGAAGTTCGTGTGTTGGGTTTCGGAGGACTGTTTTTTTTATGGTTGGCTGAGTCATTCAATTGATTTTATTCTCCGTTGTCGTCATGTCTGATGCCACCTGTAATCTTATTTTTTTTCGGCGGCATCCTTCTTTTACACAAAATTTTCTTTTCAAACAAGAAGTCTTATTCATGGTTAATTTATTTACTCAAAAATTGTTAAAGCCTGAATTTAGACTCATAAAACAACCGCTAAGTAATTACAATCAAAAAAGAAAACTTTGGACACATGGTTACCAAGCGGTTATTGACGGGTTATTACCGGCAGTCACCACGTTCTGATCCACAAAGACTCGTCAGCCAACAACTACCTACTGTAAATGAGACAATTTATGATTACTATGCTGATTCTCGCTTTTTTGATACTGGTTTTTCTGAGGGTTTCTTTGATTTCTGATTCAGAGATGCGATCATCTAACTTTCGTAACAAGCGATATCTCCGAAATTCGCAATGATTCCGCCACGTCTGCATGAATGCACGTAGAGGATTTATCGCGAATTTCGAAGATATCACTATAGTAGTTACAAAATAACATAATCGCATCCAAGAAAGGAATAAACTCTTATCTTTTAAAAGGGAGAAAATACTTGATTAAACAAGACATGGTAGCTGGAACGATACTTGCCACAATTATAGAATGTTGGCAATTTTATCCGGAAAATATTTTAATCTAAGGTAGTTAAAATTCATAGAGAACCACCAGCAAGATAAATAACGCGAAATTTCCTCACGTGGCAATTGATGACATGTATAGAAAACGGCACAAAGTCCGTCTGATATTGGAAACTTCCTTTGCATTCGAACAGTATCATTTTCCGTCCTTCCAAATGCTGAAACACGCCACTTTCCATATCATAACTGATACTGTCTTTTGGAAAAAATCATTCGACGGTTTCAGACAGGTGTACGGAATTCTGACGAGAAATTTAATCGAATGAAGTAATAAAATGAAGAATAATGACGAAAGGGATTAATGAGGAAAACAACACAGAGCTTGCTACTAAACAAACCTCCCAACACAAAATATTCAAATTCTTCTGATGAAGTTAGTGTAACTCCATTACGGTTAAAATAAAGTTCACATGTTAAGCGCGGAATTTTCACAATGCGTTTTTTTTACCCCCAAAGAACATTTACTACTATTTTGTTTAAGCAAGAATGAAAACTGCAGAGGCAGATAAAAATAGGTAACTTTTACTACCTCCATTTCTTCTTAGGCAGTCATCTGAATTTATTTTTTTAAATGTCGCTAGATTTGTTTTGATAAGAAGCGGAAAAATCAGGAAAAAATATCTCAAGAAATATACTAGTAAAGTTATTAATTAAAAACAAAATTTTAACTTGATTTACCTGTCCCTCAATTCCTATAACGTATTCCAATCACTTATTAAGACGAAGACTATAAAATGCAAAGTCTCAGAACGATTAAAGAGTATCAGTCAATTAAATCGAAAAAAAGTCCTGGCTGTAAACAAGTTACAGTTTTATTTCACTTTCGAGACTGTCTGACGCCAAAATCAAAAACAAGAGAGCGTGCCTAAGGAGCTCTGCGCGGGGTTTTCCATCGCATAATAAAAGCAAATGAAACGTGCCAACCGTTAGTCACCCATTTCCGCGGGATGAGGGCGCTGAAATTTTTTATGAGTCATCGTTAAAAGAAAAGGGTAAAAGCGAAGCAAAGATGATAACCATCTTAAGTGCAGAATAAAGGGAAAGGTAAGAGCCAAACGAATGCGAAAAATCAACCATGGTTTCGTTCTCCAACCTGAAAATCTCAAATCTTAAATTAACTAATTTCACGCTAGCGCAACCGAAGGTGGACAAAGGCAAGGAGTTATACAGTAATACTGATTACGATATTTGTTAAAAATCAACAAAATAGGGGTTCTATTTTCCCGGCTTAATACTTATCCCGAGGTACGGGGATGAAAGAGTTTCTTTTCACAGTATACACTTAAGTCTTTTTAAAACGTATTATAAACTGAATTCTACATCTACATCTACGTAAATACCCCGCAAGCCGCCCTTCAGCGTGTGGCAGGGAATGTAAACACCAAGAGTTGGAATAACCTCCTTAATTTAATTAATTAATAATAAGCGTATCGTTCGCGGAAAGAATGAGTCACTAAAACGACTTGTCCTCGCATCTATTTCTCTTATTTTACGCTCACTGTCGGATTATTTATTAATTGTCGAATTAACTTAATACAGAGGGTGTTGCTACCTGCCCTTGTTTCAAATTGTTAGTTTGTAAATTCTAATAAAATAAATGAAGGTATACCAAATAGCAGTTTTAAACTTTCCTCCACTGCTTCCTGAACTCCAACTAGCAGCTAATGTATTATACATGGAAAATGCTAGAGATAATGAAGCAAACTTACTGAAGGATATAATATTACGATGGTCGAACGAAAAATATTACAGTCTGATGCCCTGCTTTATGGATTTTGCCTGACATACATAAAATCTGATTTATGAAATAAATCTAGGAGCGGTTCAACAACTGTCAGTATATCGATTTAATAATTAAGATAGGTTATTTTTTTCTTTAAAATTTGTAAGTCACTCTTTCTCTTAGGCAGTCTTATCAGAAATAGATAATCTATTTATTAATAGGTGTCATTCAGATATATTTTTCTTGCAGATAAATAGATTTTACTTTACTCAGCTCTCTTCAATCATTAGTTTGCCAAGTCATGATTACTCTTTTGTTTTAATTTGATAAATTTCCCATTAATAATTAAAGTTGGTGCTTCTTTCTAGGTGTTGGTATCCATCCAGTCGCTGATCTTTGTACCTGAGCCATATTTCAACGAGCCAGGCTATGAGCGTTCCAGAGGCTCCCCTTCAGGAAACCAGAGTTCCAGAGAGTACAATGCCAACAATTGTCACAGTAGAGTGGGCAATGCTAGTTCGATGCCCTGCCAGTAACCTCAAAGGTTTCTAGATCCTTTTCCAGGCCTTTGCTTTGCGAACTAGAGTTGTTGATGTTCCTACCTCGCATCCTTTAAAAGCATTATTTAACAGTGGTCTGGGAAGAGTGAATTTCCCGGGAATAACGAATGAGCGAAAATTCTACCGGGACCCCGAGATCTCGGAAATCCGGAAAGCAAACACTAGGAGAAACGTTCCTGAGACAAACATGATTTTACATGAGTAGGATAAAAATGCGCACGATAGTTACATAAAGGGAGAAGGCCCATGGATTTCTAAAAGGTCATGATTTTCCCTTTACTCCAAAAGAGGACGGTGGATGAATGAGAACACATTCCGATAGTTAGCTTCACTTCCCAGTCTTCAAACATTCTCATGAGAATGCTCTATGGGAGAATAAGGAGAGAAACTTGATTTCGGAAGACGGCGAGGAACAAGAAACCCTTTCTTTACATTAGGAAAAATAATAGAGAAGAGAAAACAAAAAGAACATTCAAATTTGATAACATGCGGAGATTTCAAAAAAAAAAACTTGGACCACGTAAATTCAAACGGCGTACTATGGGACCTAAATGAAATAGGACTAAATACTGCAAGGGAGGACTGAACCGTGGTCTTCACAAAGAGCTGCGGTGGAAGTAAGGAAGAGAAGGTGTAATTAAGAAGGGAATATTGTTTATGAACTCTTCAACTGATGATGGCAACCTTGTTGGCACAATATGGATATGGATTTTTCATGTAAATAGCAATCCCTCCTTTCTTAGGACGAGTTTCAGCCAACGTTGAGAATTATTCAGAAGTTAGTACTTCCCTCGAGTGATGCCACCTGTCCAAGGGGCCTACTTGAAACGTGTAAAATAAATAATTAAACTCAAGAGCCAAATTTAGCCTAGCTTTCAGATGTGGCACTTAATTAATTGTTTTCCCTGCACAAAATAGCCTACTTTTCACGCATCTGATAGTTTCCGGTTTGAACCCAGCCAATTTAACACGTTCCCTCAAGATATATGTTCAAAGCTTTCTTAATTGCTAGAGGGTTTAACTTCTTTCGCAAAATCTAAGTAGAATTTATCCTATTTTCCCGTCCTTCTTTTGTTAATTAATTAATTAGGGACTTGGAGTACAAATGGTTAATTGTGGGTGTGAGTATCTCTATCATGAAGACCAACGTCTTCCCTCAATGTGAACGGTCACGTGATAGGTCGTGCATATGAAAACGCATGCATGCATGCGCTCCTCTTTATCTAGGATTAGAACGGGCAAAAGTCAAATTCCTTCGGAATGATAAATAAAAGGGTAAAGTTCTCCACGCATTTTTAAAGAGAACGAGTGGAATGTAAATTATGTGTTTAATAAACATGGAGACGTGTGGATTTAAGAAGGTCTAGACATGTGTTTTTTTATAATAGCATCGTTAATCCTCCTAATCGTCGTAAATACGAGCCAAGAATTTGATAAATCACTTCCCGATATTAAATGGGAGTGAAAGGTTTCAGATAATGTGACCAGACCGAAAAGCTGGTCTTATTCATTGTAAGGATGAGGGGTATTCATCACAGTACTTGAGAATTATCTCTATCCTATGACGACATACATTCCAATGAATGTAAAAACATGCTCGTTACGTTTGGAGACACAGGAAATTTGTTTTCAAAGTAACTTCTTCATAGCCATTAAGGCAATATGTTTGAGGAAACTATTTGTTGAGTCTATTTACTACAGCGACTTCGTAAGATTTATATAAATGGATTGGAAAGAGCAATATGAAGATGAAAACGTGACGGCGAGGTGTGAATAGAAGGAACAAAGAAAAAAATATATATAAAGAGGAAAAGAAAGAAATAGAGACGAAATTTGGTGATATGAAACAAAAGGCGATTCTTCGTTACGACAAGAGTTATTAGGGCCTTTCAAATTTTTTGAGGTAAGAATTACATTTAAACCGTTACTAAAGAACAGAAAATTAAAATACGGCAGCCAATAGAAAGAGGCAAAAACGCAAATGCGAATTAAGTACAAAAGTGCAATACAAACATTAAAAATTACGATAAATAGGATTAAGGAATAAGGGAAAAGTATAAGGTATATTTAAAGTACTGTAAATATCTTTTACAGCGAAGAAAAAAATGTATCCATAGTGGAAGAACAAAGAGATAAGATAGTTTGACTCGCCCTCGCGAAAAGCAACGCCGCAGAGAGAGTTTCTGTTTTCATTTAGCCTCTAGTCTGTCTGCCGTTAAATTGAAGCCAACGAGAAGCAACAAAATAAACAAGCAGAAGGTATATTCGCCCTCTGTTTACATTTGAATTCGTAAAAACAGGAACAAATTTCTAACTTTGGGTGTGACTCAAATGTTGACGGAAACTTGCTCTTTGACGATACTCGAGGTTAGAGAAACACTCCGTAAGCCGTATTTCTGCAGGCGGAACTCGCGTTAAGAGGCAAACGGGAAGCTCCTGATAGTTCTTCACAAAAGTTCGGCTCCACAAAAAACGTTATCTAAGATGTCTTTGATTAGGAAATAAAACTAGCGGAATCAGGGAAAATAATTTATGAATTATCATTTAACTGATAAATTGAACAAAATAATAACAATTTAAAACAAATTTTAATTTAATAATTATATGTCAAGGTAATAAACATATTCTTCACATATGAGCAGTATTATTCGACATTTAAACAGTATAATTCAANCCACATGGCTTTCCGGAGGCCCGGTATTCGATTGGATATTGAATTAAATATGAAATCGATTCAAAGGAAAAGGAAATTGTCTCCTTCGCCATCTCTGCTTCCTGTTCTAGTATTTTGGCTTAAGGCCAGATGTAAAAAATAGAGGATAAATTTATTTGAAACTAAAATTATGTTCCGTCGTGTTTGACGGGGTCTGTCTACAATTAATATATTCTAAATTAATTTCATGCGTACACAGTGATATCTCATATAAATATATTCATAGCTTAGACCCTGAAGATGAAATGACAGAAAGATGCGCAATAATGATTCCATGAAAACTCAGAGCGGAATAAAATTAAGCGGATTTGGCCACTCTTGCTCATGTATTAATGATTGTGATGGGGCGATGTTTACGCGTTTCTTCCGGGATTTGGGAACTTGGGAATGGGAATGCGAAAGCAGGACCGCTCTAACTTTCGCAATAAAAACACCTTTTTCTCCTCTTCTACGCTTTGGCGATCGCTATATTTACAATTTCTTGGTATCTTTCCGGTCAAAAACAGTATGTAATAGTTGTTCAGAGGTAACTTCTGTCTATTGCCGATTGTTTCTGAACCACTACATCCTCTCTCCACCCAACCGCTTTTTGCATTCGATTTTACCAATAAAAATCAAGCGCAGGAGAAGGTATGAACATATGTACACACTTTTATCGTAGCATCAGGTGACCAAGGTACTTTCCTTTTTTGATAATAATAAAAATGGAAAATAATTATTTTAATGAAGCTTATGTCTCGTTGAACTCTTCTTAAGCTTCTTCATTGCTCGTTCGGCAAATTATAGTATGGAAAAGGAGCCCCTAAAACGACTTGTCTTCTTATCTATTTCTCTTATTTTACGCTCTATAGTTCATCTATATCTATAGTTGATTCCACAATGAATAGCGTCATAATTTAGGAGATGCTTTTTCTTCGCTGTGAACCTATTAATTGTTTGTGGTAAATATTGTGACTTATGGCCAAGGAAAGGAACAAATTGTCCCTATTGGTAGTGCCGATGTTAGCTAATAGTACAAATCTCTTCATGTGAAAGAACAAGTTTGAAACCTCCACATTCCACTCGTTGAGAACCTATTGAGGTCAGACTTTCGACTCCCTCTCTCCTTAACTTCTTCCAAAAGATCGGTGGAAATTAAGCCTCAAAACGACCTCTGCTCCAGTCTTTGCCTTGGGCCCATCCTTCGATGGCCTTCCTTTAGTTTCCTTGAGATGTCCACCAATGAATCAATTCTCATCGCTGAGGAAAGTGTGGATTTATTCTTGACCATAAGTTCTTTCTCCTTCGAGAAGGTTACCGCAGCTATAGGTGGTGAATATTTGCGAATATCTTTCATATGACCATGTTTTTCATATAATTTATTCCCATTTTGTTACAGGCGAGTGTCTAATGTTATCAACCGTCTCTCGGGTCGTGGTTGGGAGTTGGTGAGTAATCTTTCAAATTACCTCTACTTTGGTCCAGAGGCGGCTCAAGACAGGCTGGCGCCAGGAGCCAACTCTGATTGTTAAATTCGAGCTAGTGCTTTTACCAATAACACGGATAAATCATACAGAATTAAAAGTAGTAGTATAACAGTCTTTCTTCCTCACTAAATATATCGCATAAATCCACATAAGTTCTGTCATCCTGTAAGCTTTTACTGTAGGGACATCGAACCCGTAAGCCAAAACGAATAAAACGTTACTTTAGCCGAGGTGAAAAACCGAACTGAAAAAAGCTGAGATCCTTGAATCTGAACTGAAGCCGGAAACCACCATATTTTCCGTTTTGATAATCGGTTTGCAGTCTCATAAAGTGTAACAGTAGCTATATTTAATAAACATATACAACGGTGACTTGCAATTCACCAAAAATTGTTTAAAATTTAATAACTACACCTTCCTCTATTTATTTTAAAGTCATTTTTTCAAAAATTTGATTAAAAGAAATACCATGCCAGGGCCACGGGTAGTATAAATATTTTTATCAAAGCGAAAAAAAATTGTTCCACAATTGTATGAAAAACTGTGGGAAATAAACCGAAACAACTGAAATTCTGCGTTTTCATTGAACCGGAACGAAAAATATTTCGGTTCTATGCCCTGTTTATCGTTGAGAATAAATTGTGTTCTGTCCAACTTCCGGTTGGCCACAGGAAACGTTGGAAACTATATTGGATTGGTAAGATGAAGGTTAAGGTCAATCGAACGACTCGTGTTGCAGCTGAGAAAGTGACTTTGGCTCGTAAAAAGTGAAGAGATTCATGGGGCGGAAATTCATTCAATTCCTCACCTTATCTCTTTCTATGACGTTTTTTATAGAGAATTTGGAAGAGGCTTTAAATTTTAAGTATTTTTTAACCGAAGGCTAAGTGAACAATTTCCTGAAACGGTCTTGATCTTGAGTCTTAGTCTTGAGTGTAATTGACGCAGTGTCTGATATTCTGCTCTGAAATTAAGCTTAAATAATTTTATAAGATATTGGATTGGGCGTGGAAATCGATATTGGAAAGTAACAGTAATTTTAATGTGCTAAGGTCTTTTCGCATGTGAGCCCCCCCTGGGAATCGAACCCAGAACCGCTTTCAAGGAAGAGGAACGTATTGCCCACATGGCTTTCCGGAGGCCCGGTATTCGATTGGATATTGAATTAAATATGAAATCGATTCAAAGGAAAAGGAAATTGTCTCCTTCGCCATCTCTGCTTCTTTCTTAGTGGAAGATTTAGATTTGCGAATTTTCCGTTCAACTTTTCGCTACATTGTTAATCATTCTCGTAACTCTGTAAAGTACTTTCCTCGCAGAAGTTGTCATGATTTTTTTCCAAAATAATCGTCTACATGAAGTAAAATGCCGTGAATATCTTTGATTTTATAAATAGATTGTAAATAAATTGCTCATTCGATTAGAAGCTGCGTTTCATGTTGGTTGAAATATTGGATAAATGTTGCAAAATTCGAGGAGGGATCAGTAAGTACTCTTACTTGAATTATGGTGTTGCTGTTGAGGGAAGTTGGCATTTCGAGAGTTTCCATCGTTCAACCGACAATCTTTCAGATTGATTCATAAGATAGTTTTGATTTGACAGCCATTAATGATACAGTTTTTGAAAATTTGCGATGAAATGAAGAAAGATCTGTGTCTATCATAATGACTGTTTGAGCAGGTTGTTAAATCTTATTCTTGGTTTAAAAGATTGGCAGGGACGTTGGGAGAAGTATTTCCTATCCTTTATAGTATAACCTTAGAGGAGATTACGTGGAAAGACATTAAACCTAATTTCTCTGAATTTTCCATTCACTCAATTCAGCCAGTTGTCCGTATTCAGTGCAATGGATCATTCCAACCTGGCACTACCCGTTCAATCCAATTTGGTCTCGCCGCCTCTGGGAAAGACGTAAGAATGTTTTCCACAGGAGGCGGCTACTGCTGAACATGAGGCAAGATAAATGGAATTGTGTCCTCATTTTAAGAGATCAAAGTAATGCCGCTTTACACTCCTTTGTTATACGTATTTTCCTTCTTTTGAATTTATATTCTATCAGGTGTTTTATCGTGCGGTTAGCACCCAGTTTTCACAGCCGTACAATG
Organism: Ladona fulva; assembly: GCA_000376725.2. NCBI lineage: Eukaryota > Metazoa > Arthropoda > Insecta > Odonata > Libellulidae > Ladona > Ladona fulva. The sequence continues at coordinate 1,313,128 of KZ308746.1, forward strand.
CATAACGTCCAGAGTATGTTTTCCTAATATGGTGGACCGGATTTTAAATACAGATGAGAGATCTAGAACCTCATAGTAAAATCCAAGCTTTTCAGATGTGAACGTATCGAAAAATGATGAGAATCCCATGGACTGGCCAACAACATGGACATACAACAATAACTTCAAGAGGTAACTCGAACGCTCGGTGTTTAAACACCTGCCACATGCCGAAAGGCGGCTTGCAAAGTACTTATGCAGATGTAGGTAACTGAGAAATCAATATTTTCAAGAAACAGGATAGTCAGGTAATTGATCCTAGAACGACCATTCTCATTTTTATCGCTGATAAGACGAAGGGAAGGTTCGTCGAGACTACCCTTTTCTGGTACGTTTCGGTATTTTAAAAGTGCATATTTAATGAACTCAATATGCGAGGGTGCTATCCTTGGAAGGGCATAACAATGTAAATAAAACCTCTCGTAGACTTTTACCACATATTTATTTTAGCGACATGTATCGCTAGTGAGCTAGCATCATCAAGCAAAATAAGCTGCTTGTATGATTAATTTCTGCCGACTGTTACCTACAAGTGGCATCTCAGTCTTGTTCACATTGATTTGTCCCTTACCTGGAACAATACTACTTCCAATTCGTGAATATATACCAGTAAACATCTGAGGAAAAGGGAGGGGAAAGTTAGGGTAAGGGGAAGGGTCGGAGAGCAAAGAGTTTGTTGGGAAGGGAAAGAGGGGGTTAAGGGTGGTTGGGAGGGCCAGGGTGCAAAGAAGTTGTTGGGAAGGGAAAGAAGGGGTGAGGGGTTGGTAAAAACGTGCTCTTTAGTCAAAATCTTATTCTTTGGGAAGCACACGATTTCCAATTCTGCCAGAGGGTCTAACCTAACCTAACTAACTTAGACGTTTGCGGTGGAGGTACTTGGGTTAGAAATCGCCTCTATGACCCTACTCCAACAGCTGCGCCGCGAAGTTGGACATTGGAGACCTCTTCCGAAGAGTGTGGTACTCCTTGTCGTGTTCTGCCGCACATAACTGCAGTTTTTCCAATGTCTCTTGCTTCCAGAAAGTTTCCACTCGAAAGTTCGTACACCCAACTAAAATCCAATATGTCCCTTTTGTCCATGAAAACCAATTATTATGTATCGAAAAAAAAGCACTAAACCTCTAGTAATAGAAAGTGATTGAAGATTGTATATCGGTCAAATACGCAAACTTTGTTTCCATCAACATGGAAACAAAAATTACCATTCGTCAAGACAGGAAATAGAGCCGATCAGTCTCACATTGAAAGAAATCCTGCAGATTTTTAAGGAAATCCGACGGCAAATCGAAAATGAAATGTAAACTACAACATTAGCAATTTCAATTGTCTTTCAATTTTAATTGATTGCAATGTCAGTAATCAATCTTTCCAGACGAAAACTCCTTAATCAAACGAATGTAAATACGCAAAATTTCGATAAAAAAGTCTGCATATATATACGAGAGACGAAGTTTTGCTGAATTGAATACAATGTCATTTGCGGTGTAAGAAAAACTTCTCCAAAATTGATTAAGATTATAACGGCTGATTTAAAGGAAAATTCGAAATGATCTCCTATTACCTAGAACACCGCCGTTATAAGCATGGAATAAGTACAAGGATGGAAAATCAACAAACGAAATAAATGGAAAATTTCCGACTATATTCCGACGTCCCAATAATGACCTGTAAATATGGAAATAAATAAGATAAATGAATAAGTTTTTAGAGAATTAAATTCAGGTTATAACTTCAATAGTCAGTATTTTGTTTTTTTTTACTCTTTTAGAAATAATATAGGTAATTATTCCAGACCAAATAGATGTATCTGAATCGTCGGGAAGCCAATAGAAAAGTTTTCAGATTCATTTACAATACCCCTTAAATTAGTTATACGCATTGTTAAAGGAAAAAGGAATAAAAATAGAAATCATTTCCTTAGAAAGTTAAGCAGAGGTAACGAAACTGCATCCGTAAAATATCTAAAAAATCGTTCGCCAAATTTAGGAAGTTAAATGTCAAGGAGAAAATTTGGCCTTCATGTCTTACGCAGTAGGTTGGCTGAAGTATATAATAAGTTAATTTGACGGAAGGAGAATTGAATTTACTTCGAATAAAGTTTTCCACCAACGTAATATTTTCAATTGATACATGAATTACCAATAGGCAGAGCCAATGGGTGCATTGCACCCGGGCGGCGGCATCTCGTAAAGGGCGCCAACAGAAGCGTAGCCAACCAATATTACTCGTAACAACATTGTTTATTGTTTTCTGAGTGATACACATGTGAAAATGTGTGATTCGTGACTACGCAAATATGTGATTTGCAAATATTGTTTAGAGGAAAGAATTATGGATAACTCAAGACGAGAAAAGTACAACGGATTTAATCGAAGGATTGGAATCAATAAAAGATTTTCTGGTACCAAGAATATATCCTCTTCACGTTTATGAATACATTTATTAGAGATATAATCGCGGCCTTTCTAATTTGCAAATAGCTTTGCGTGTTTTATTGACACTTACGGAGACTGTTGCTGCCAAGATTATGATACTAAAAATTAATGTAAACTATTAACTCATACTGACCATTCACCACGTCAGGATACGGAATATGCCAAATTAATTGTTACTGATGTTTTGTGACCAATGTCAGCTGGGGAACGAAATGATAAAACACGGTTTTTTTAAGTCTTCCAAAATAATTTTTACCTGCAAATCAGGAAATGTATGGTTTGTATTTAATTTTAAGGGGCGGCAGATAGGCTGGGCGCGGCTCTGCCAACAAGAACGTTACAGGATCTTCATATTAAAACATAACGTACATATAATGTTTGAATGGCAGCATCTGTTGACTGTTTGCACATGTTGTATACTTAAGATTATCGTTATGCATTCTTAACACGGGACAATAAGGAATTATCGTTCCACGAACGTCACAACAATGCAATCGCGCGTTGCTATCGACAATGCACAAATTCACTACTTTTTGTTTAAAATATATTCTACTTAACAATACGATAAATTTTAAATTCCCGAATAAGAGAAAAGAAGTTTCTGTAAATCGTATACGCCGTGGATACATGAGTTGTATTTTTTTTGTTTATCTTTGATTTCATTCTATTCCATCTAAATTCGACGGAACTCGTGAAATGGGTTCTCGTTCAATTTTTTATAACTGTTAGTACGACAAAGAGGAATGTTTGTGGTGCTTCTGAGATAAAGGACGATCGCCCCTCCCAATGTGCCGCTAATGTGCTCAAATACGGTCAACTCTTCTCTCAGTGAACGCAGCCAATATTCAGCGATGAATCGAGTATTTCAGGGGCAATGAAAGGACTACTGCCAACATCTCTCAAACCGACCTCTTTGCCCTTGAAACTCACTCAACAGCTTCCTCCGAACGGATCTCTCCCTTTTTAAATACTGTTGATGTCGTTTTTTAAACGTATGAAATGACGCTTAATACTTTTGGACATAGATGAATAGATCGGAACTTGTAAGCTACTCAAATCAGGGAAACTGACTGTGATTCCGGTTCATATTCAATGAAATACCGATTCAGTTCCGGTTCAGCTCCGGCCGCCTCCGTCAGACTCATTCGAACCGGTTTTCATTCGCTCTGAGCATTAAATGTCCTTCCGAATTAGTTTTATAACGAACAACCATTTCATAACATTACACTTCCTGAAATTTTACGATGAAAATTCCCGAGATACGTAAGAAATGATCAAATTATGAGCTCAGGTATTAAAATTTTAAATGCTAATTATGGTCTTGAAATTTAAACTTAATCGTGATTATTACTGTAACGCCGAATTCGGATACGAGTCAGAATTTCAAGATTTTTCAGTTCGGGTTTCCAAGACAAGAATAATAACAGTTTATTGAAGAAAGATCTTTTCTTTCCCGGCAAACTGCTGGAAGTCTCCCTCGGGTTTCCATCCGAGTCGGGGCTTTGGTTGTCAGCGTCGTTTCGGCTCCTCTCTCTGCAGCCATCTTCACCCCATGAACCCCTGAATCTTCAGGGCTGCAGAGAGATTAGCCGAAACGACGCCGACAACCAAAGCTTTTACCCGATGGAAACCCGAGTGAGATTTCTTCAAAAGTTTTGGTTCCACGTTATGTACGGTCCTGATACCATATCCCGATGAATGGAATATTTTTCATTAGTGTTTTGGTACAGGATAGATGAAAATGTATTTTTCAGTAACTTTTATCACACTTTCGTTCGTGGTTGTGATAATTTGAAAGCTACTGAGGTATGAGTGATACTGAATAACGGAATTAATTCTCTCCTTTTTGAATGCTACGAAAAGTGTTGCTTGTAGAGTCATTGTGCTTCACATACGTGGACTTGTTCCGCTTATAGCATTCTGTCTCAACGAGGAAAGCAATGGCAAACTTCCTAACTCCTCATTTGGTCTAGTCGCCTCAACCCCCCTCTCTGAAGCTTTTCGTACCTGATGATGGAGGGGATAAGGTTCAAACCAGCCTTCGGGCTGAAGACTTTACAGACATACCATGTGCGAGGGTATTGATGTTTCGTTTTCACTCCTATTTATAACTTTACCGGTCTTAGGTTCGGTTCCAGTTTGATGCCCAGGTTCAAACAGCCCTTGAGTGCGGTTCCCAAAATTCCTTGGGAAAGAGGGAGTGCGAAATCTCTGGATATTGGCCGCCCTACGGCGACAAACGACCAGTTGTCCTAATTCTTGAGGACTTACTCAATTACTTTCAAAGTAGGATGTTGTAAATAGCGGGTTTGAGCAACAATCAGCGCTACAAAAATAAATGAATGAGGAGCGCCACGAACGAGCGGTACAATGACGAACTGAGCGGCGATTCATTCGGTGGCGATGCAGTTTATTGATCGCATTTCTGTTACAACCGCACCTTTTCCCAACTCTGCAAAATAATTCATTAGCAGTCGTCGCTTGTTTGTTGTCCATCATCGCACCGACGCAACGCTGTGATTTGCAGTTTCCGGAAAGAACGCATAGAATTTAGTTTCCAAATAACACGACTTGATTTTTCGAGGCAAACGCCATCACTTCCAAACGTAATCTCTGCCGAGCATTTTCGCCAGAGAATTTTAATTTCCTAATCTAAATGAGAACAAATCTTCTTACGAGATCGAGGCTATACGAAAGGTTACATCAAAGATTTCTACCGTAGAATACTGTTAAGGGGCCATAATGTCCGGACTTAGATATTATTAATATGAAAAGTTTCCACGAAGACTTGTCAGATTCTAAGTTCATCGACTTGAGGACAAGTTCAAGCCTTTCACCCTTCTCGTAAGACGGTCATTCACGAGTGACATATTGCACCGAAAGCACCCTTGAGATAAGTTTGCCGTGAGTTTCTCATCCTGAAACCCGAAATGAAAAATAAAAGCCGTGATTTCAAAAACACAAATGAGAAAATACCTTAAATAGTTCATGATAGCTCAAACGGTAAACAATTCCCTAGAAAAGAAGCAAACATGATGTAAAACACTGAAACGGAGATAATTTCGTGTATCCTTTCGTGAAATATATATCCCTGAAAATTTACTGCACGTAGGTTTCTCAGTGTAGTGAAAAGAAACTCACGACTTAGAAAAAAAAAATATATATATATATATAGTAGTAATTAAAACATCTAAAAATAACCCGGGAAGGAGCCATTACTTAACACAATATTTATCCTAGAAATATTAATACGATGATATCACTCGGATATTGGGTAGCAATTGTTTCTTACAACAACTATACCTTTTGAAGCAATGATGGACGCTGAAATTGTTGAAACGTTTGTAGAAACCGATAAGACAACAATTGTCATCAATAGAAGCAATCTTAGGGTGGACTTACGAGTATAGCTGATCTGTCAATAATAATTTCGATGTATTGATTGGTCGATTCCACATAGACTTGAATTGATGTCTATGAAATTCTTTCCATAACTCACTTGAGCATAACTGCATCCCAAGTATAAGATAAGAAAAATTAAACCCCAAAAATAAATCGAAGACTTGGTAATAGATAAAGAAGTTGTCGTTGAAAACATCCTGGTTCGACGCACTCTTTATAGATAACGATTGCTGTCGAAGTCGAATCGATAAAGGCTCGCCCGTTGAGTTGTTTCTCACTTTCACGAGAAATCTCCGTGAATTTTTATCGCGTCTCTATCCATCTAACGTGAAATAAACACGAGCATTTCTTCCCAAAAAGAGGAGATGAATTTTTTTTCAACGCCGAGATCGAATGGGCCGACTAAACCGTGAGTTACGACCATTAGAAGTGATAAAAAACAAACGAGAAACGGATGGCGTGCGAGAGGGATAGAAAACACTGATGCTGACTATATTGCTCATTATTGGGGAAACAGAGTGAACGCCGAATACAATCGTTTAATACATTAGCCATAGAAATGTTGAATTCAATTATCCATTAATCCTTGTAAAACTAAGGTGTCTTTCACCTCTAGTTGACGTTTATATGTACATAACATTTATATATATATATAAATGTTATGTACATA
>KZ308746.1:1333373-1390759 GCA_000376725.2 Ladona fulva
TCTAATCTCCTTTCTTTCAAGGATTCCCAACCTGCGTCTGTGAGCATTTGCGTTACACTTGCTTCTCTATCGTAGCACTTTTTAACAAAACGTATCGCCTTACGCTGCACTTTCTCGAGTTCGCGAGAGTTCGTTTCATCCGCTGGGTCCCATATACTCGCCGCATATTCCAGATGGGGCCTAACGCGAAATAGCATCGCTCTCTAACTTTTTCATCGCATCTACCTACAATACGCTTTATAAAACCGAGCTTTTTAGTTGCTTTACCGCATATTTTTCGAATGTGTCTGCTCCAGTTTAAGTTATTAAAATTACATAATCATAGAGTTATTAAAACACCTGCACTGAACACAGATACAATGAAATGTGATTAAATCATACATAATATTTTGTACATTAACATAGACAAATATAAAGAATCATAGATATGAATTTATAAATTACTATAATAAATACAAAACAATTAGAATTTTATAACCTCTTTAGCTTCGTTTTGAAAGTTTTAGCATTTTTCGGCATTGTAATTAGAAGTTCTCCAGGTAAAGCATTCCATTCCCTCATATTTCTATTAATGAATGAATATTTTGCCACATCGGTTTTCTGTTCCTTTATTTTTAATCTGTGATCGCCGCGTACAACATAATTAGGAGTACGAAACCTCTCTCGTAGTTCTACAAGGCACATACTTTGAAATAAATATATTTATCACTTTTGTACGAGTCTCATAATGGAATTCTGTCCTGGAAAGTGAAAACGACACGTCCGGTAGTTAGGTGCTGAAGTCCATCGCGCAGCGCAGAAGGTGACACCCGTGACACCTTAGCCGGGCGACGTTTACTGTGGGTGACACGTGGTAGCGCGTCGACTACGTTAGCTACCCATTGATCACACTGCAGAGTTAACACCTATCAACGTTGGCCCTCGAATGGAATAGTACATGTAGATTATCTACAAGACATTTTTAATTTCAAATTTATTTCTGAAAACGCTTTAATTTCTCTCAAAATATATATTATATAATCACTATTATAATCACTGTCTCATCAAAAACTGTTCAGCCAGATTTTAAAATCAATAGAAAAAAAGATAAAAATACTTTGAGTGTATAAGGTGTAACCACAGCTTCAGCTATAACAAGAGTTTCGCGCTCATAAAATAATCCGGAGGAATAGAAATCAAAATACGGCAAATAATCATACCTTAGTATAAAATTCCTAAGTAATTATATGATGGAGAATTCTACGCATCGAGTAGTATTTGTCAGATGAACCAGAAAGGGTTACCTATTGATTCATGTTTCTTAAAACTCATTACTCAAGAATTTAGAATAGTCAAAAATTTTAATAATTATTGCCTAGGCTAGATGATCACTTTTACGTGACCAAGTTTGGCTCTCATTTCTAAAATAAGTAATAATAATAAGGATAACTATTATTATTATTATTACTATTATTATTTCCTGTGGATAAAAATTGTTTTTTTATATATGTCCCGTCGACAGGCAACAGGCCTGACGGAACATTAATGTAGTAATTGTATAAACAAATAAATAAATAAAATTGATACAAAATCATCGCTAAAAATATATTAGAGAAGAATAGTTACGAGAATGTCGTCATACCACTGAATCTGTAAAAATTTTATATTTCTTTACAGAAAATATAATCTTAACGCTGTCCGAGGTGAATTAAAAGCTTCCGCAAAGCACAAACAACGTCTAACTGGTATACTTTTCAACTTCTTATTTAGTAATAATCTACTCTCCAGCGAGGAGTGTTTGTGGAGTTATACCAACCTCTCTATTGCACCAAAGGATTTGCGGAACCAAAGGCGGAGGTGGTGATTAATCATCGCTGATAGCTTAAGTCCATTTTTCATTTGGAACAGGATAGAGAAAAATTTATCTACGATATCATCAACTACCGTCTCAGTCTTGTCCATGGCTGTGATGATATGAAAGCTACTAAAATATGAATGATGATGAATAATCGCATTAATCTTCTTTCCTTTTTGAATTTTACGTAAATTGCAACTCGTAAAATCATTGCGCTTCACATACGCGTACTTTTTCCGCTTACAGCACTCTGTCTCAGTGCAATGGAAAACTATCTCATTCCACATTTTGTCTCGTAAGGGTCATTCTCCTCTCCTAGATCTCACGCTGACATGGGGAAGATAAAAATAATTTGGTGAAACGACCGAAAAGGAAACCTTAAACGTGAAGAAATTACTGAGGACACTTCCGCTGCCCATTTCCGGTTTATGCTAATGACATTTAACTCACCGATGGGGCAATTTCGAACCCGAATTAAAAGAAATATTTAGATTTAATCAGGTCAAGCTCTGCCTTAAGACAAATTTATCACGATAAGAAAAGAAAATCAAGAAACCAGCTGAAATCGTCGTGCTTGCTATAACACCAAAGCTTTCGTCAACAAAAAGGAAAACTGCCGATGCCGTTGCCTCCGGAACAATGAAGCATTTATACTTGTCACATATTCAAGTATCATGTTATTTAAGACTTTGTTCCTCATATACAACGAAATAGAATTTCGTTGCATAGGCGTTGATTAATTGTCCTTTCTTTGATAGATTCAATAGAGAAAGCTGTGCCTCATAGCATACGTATACTAAAAATGCATAGTTTTCTACATTTAGGTACAGAGATATCACGACTAACGAGTAACCCTGCTAACCAATCTTTCGGCTAAAGAAGAATTCTTCGCCGTTTCGCTAGGACTCGGATAAGGAATATGGAATCGGCTAACGAATGTTATGGGCGCGCTATCATAAAACAGCAAACATGAACGGTCAGGCCATTCCAGTATCTTATCTTTTTCGTATGTATGTTTGAGGCTAAGAAATGAGCTGATCACATCACACTGGAGACACCCACCAACCCAGAAGGATTGTTTATGTTCAAGATAGCGGGAAGTGAGACGCTTCAGAGCATCCCGTTTCGAGTAAAGAAGATTTCAGCTAAGAAAGAAGATCCCGGAACGAATTATCTTTGTTGGCGGAGGTATCAATGTATGTACACCGTTACGAAATTGGAAAATATTGCCATTTAAAGTCATTAAGTGTTTCATACAGTTCCTCTATGAATTCACTCCTGCAGATAATGGCCGTCCGCAAGCCACAACCCCGCAAATCATTTCCGCAGACGTCCGTCTGTTTATTTGTTGATATCGCAGCAGCTGAGCAACGATGTCGCAAAAGCACTCCTTATTGGTGTCGATAACTCTCGGCGCATTCCGAACACGGAAATAGTTACGCAAACCACATAAATGCGCGTTTTTTAATTCTTCGTCACGGCATTCGCGCGTGTAATTATTTTTCAGCACAAAAATCAGAGGCTGTGATTCATTCCGTCAAAAAAGAATGCCCGCGCACTTTTGAATCGACGCCATCCCTGTGGTTATCTCGATGCAGTTGGTTTTCGCGTCAAAGGGGAGATAGGTTCCGAATGAGGTCGCCAAGGAAACATTGGTGTTCTTCAAAAGTGATAAAAAGCGGTCGTTAAACATAAGTTGATCGCGTGAGATTCTGCATTGAGACAGAGCCTGTGATTCCTATTGATTAAATCATGAAAGAGAAAGGTGAGTGATTTTGCGGAAATCGTGTTATCATGTGACGTCAGAGCATAATTTCAGGGATAAGTAAGTTCATTATCATTCCGGGTACCGCAGGATATCTCATCTCGTTAAACAAATATAATTTACCTCCCATAACCTCGACTTTTAAAAACCAGTTTTTTCTCTGGAATTAACACCCAAATCCCCCCATGACTACGCCACTGGCATGTGAAACAACGAACACGATCAGCACAAATCACATCTGAGGAGAGCGATTATACAAGTCCCTCTCCCTCAAAACACAGTGTTTTTCTTTCCGAAAGAATACTTTAAAAGGTCATCGACTCCACACTCACAGAAAACAACTATCTAATCGGAAAAGTCATAGCCTACTCGACTTCAATCGATACCGCGATCGATGGTTACGTTTAACAAATCACTTTTAGTTGCTTTTCGAGGATCGATAAAGCTGTCCCACACATACGTGTAGCCTTTGAAAGGCTCCAGAAAGACGCAAACTGTTTTTAAATCTAATTGTTACGTATATTAGCTATAGGAAAGTTTCCGTTATTAGACACTTGCAACGATGATGAGAGACAACATCGCTGTATTTGGGCCGACTCGAGATATATTGGTGTCCCGAGCCTCTCATGCAGGCCCCACTTTTATATAAATACTAAAAATTTCCTTTAAAAAAACTTCACTTACTTATTCACGAAATACTTTTTTGATAACCAATAAAATAAATTTCAACAACAATGATAATCAAAGTCATACTATTATTGCTTTTCCATGCTCTCAAGTTATACGATGGTTGGCCAAAAAGTAATACCTCACCTTTTTTCCAGCCAAAACCGATACCAGTAATTCGAAATCGTAGGTTCAAATTCTTTGACGTTTTCCGCATCTATGCGCATAGTTTCAGTTTACTCCTGCAGATAGCGTAGTTGTAGGGACCTTTCAAATAGTCTGACCGCGATAAACGTTGCAAACAACGTGCTGTGATTGAATTTCTGTGCGTGGAGAAAGGAACGGTAGCGGATGTTCATAAGCTTTGGTGCAAAGTCTCCATAACCAGATCGAGTTTGTTACCGACATGGCATACATGCCCTAATGAATTTCTGGAGGAAGGCAATAGAAATTGAAGGAGATTATGTGGAAAAATGGATTGAGTGGATAAAATACCATTCTTACACACGCGTTAATTTCACTTTTGTAGAATAAATAGGTTTTTGGGGAAAAATATGTGGGCACTACTATCTGACCGACCTTCGTCTGTGTATTTCCTTTATTAACGTATTTATTCATATGAAGCAGTACTTCTGGATTAAAAATGAAAATTTCTGGAACAGTTTGTGCCTGTACTCGGTTCTTCTATCCTTCAGAGATTCTCAGCCGAGGGTTTTGATCATCAATGATACACTTCTATCTAACCTAGTCTCACTTAACGAAACGAGCCGCTATAACTGAAAGATCAAACCCTTCTCGAGCGGATTCCACACCGCGTTACAATACTCAAGCAACGGACGAACAAGCGATAAATAAACTACCTCTTTCACACTCGATTGACGACCCCTACCGCAGTTAAATAGCCTCGAAGTCCAATCTACTGACCACACTACATCTTCAATGTGTATTTTAAACGATGAATTACTACTGAAAAGGTCTCATAATCTTTATAGCGATAAGGAGTGCGCAACTGCAGATTTCCAACGAAATCGCTGGACAGGACTTCTCTTTGGATGTAATGCGATGAAAGGGCGGTGATGACGATCTGCGGACGTCGCGACGCAGGAAGTGAGCAGACGTCACGCGTGCGTTCAAAAATAGGACGGAAGGCGAAGGAGCCACTTGTGGTGCACAGAAGGCTATTCTCTAAGCGCATCATTAAGTTGGGCTATAACAGCGAAAAGTGTCCACGGCGGAGGGCCTTCAGAAGAAATGAATGTGTAGAGTACGACATGGTCAGTTTTTTATAAGCGATTGGTCGAATGAATTTTAAATATGAATGCTAAAATTGCGCTGATATATTCGTTGAAAGGAATGGTTCCCAACCAGAAATTCAACTACAGTCATTCCCCCCCAAGACGGCGATTAGCGCGTGGCAGGGGTGCAAATGCCTAGCCATCGTATTTTAATCGAGGATAAGATATACCCCTCGCGTTCACATCTCTTTTTGGAGTTCATATACAGAGACTTCGTCTTCCGCAAACTTTTACTTAAATACATTTACATAAATTACTTAATTACGGTTTGGACACGCTTGGTTTAGATAAATTCGCATACTTTTATGCTTCTGAAATTGCTTTTGCAACTTATTAAAATTACATTAATGCTCATGCATGGCGATGGCCACTGAATAAGAGAGTTTCGCAGCAATTCGTGAGATTTCGTTTTTAGCGTCTTGAGATGAGACGCGAGGGATAAAACCGCGCAGAAATAACTCCGTTTCGCTCGATATCCGACGCTATTTTGTCGAGAATACGGAAGTTTGTGCGAATGGCGCAAAATAACTGCGCACGAGGTAAAAGAGTCCCATTTCAGGTCCAAGCGCACTTCAAAGGGGAGATAAAAGGGATTGTGGGATTAGCACGGATTCCAGAAGAAATTAATACACCGAAGGGAGGAAATAAAATGTGGAAGTGGGACATCTGGAAAGAAGAACACAATTCCCGTAACGATATGCAACGGTTTTCTGCCAAATAGCAAGATTGGTGAAGCTGTCATCTTTAGCACATGAACCGGGTTCGACGCCTTGTTGCGTTGCTATCGAAAGTGAACACAGTTATGAAATTTGAATCACTAATCCAAAAGCTTAATTGAAGAAACTTTGATTAATTAAGGTAGATTTACTCCGTATTAAATGCTTGGATAATCCGCTTGGATTTAACTACCTCGGCGACTGCATTTGGGATATTCTTCATCTCCGCCCTTTTCAAATATTTCGGCATCAACGACGCCTCATCGGTAAATACGGAAGAGTCCGCGCTAAAGCAACAAAAAATGTCGAGAGGTGAATAACTTGGTGAGTGTGGATTGCCTTTCGACGAAATGGACCGCACCGAATTTCTTGCGCCTTCCCTTGGAAACAACCGCTGCAGGCCTATACAATAACTACCGAACTTATAACAAGAAGGGGTTGAACGTCTGTTTTTCATTTTCTATTCTTAAGACACAGGACGAGAGCAAACGTCTAAAGACGGAATATTAATGATATGAGAAGAAATATGAAGCGGAAAGCAACAATTTGTTAAGTCATTAGCCCATTAGTCGATGGATCTTCAGCCATTCAACCATTACTCTCGAAGTGCTTTGGAGAGTGACTGAGACTTATTGGACAAGATGAGGATTGAGGTAGTTTTCCTTCTGCTTTTCTTCCTGAACCAGAATGATGTCGGCAGAAAAAGCCCATAAATTTGTGACGAAGAGTCCATATAAATAATGCTTTACGTAACATTCAATCGGGAGCGAGCACGATGAATTCCAAAAACCTCTGTCGTCTTCATTTTACCACGGCCATGAACTATACAGAGACCAAAGTAAACGAAACATATATTTTCCTCAATCCTATGGAAAAACCCAATGAAAAATTCTGCGCATGACAATATATACTCGCCGAAATCTAATGAACTATGTTCGAATTTTAACACAAATCGTGTGTATGACTTCAATAGTGAAATAAGAAATAGTCTATTAACTCTTGGTTCCATCGAAGATTATAATTATTATTAAATATGAAGGCAATCTCTAAGTCGAGTGTGGCGAACCGATGGCACAAGATAGAGTTATTTTGGCACGCGGGACTCTGTGGCCCCTTCCCTCGTTATGTATTCCTTACTTAAAAGAACTCAATAATAAGTAATTGTGAATTACGTCAATTAATACAAGTTTTTCGTATATAATAACAATAAAAGACCATAGTTGACGTAATTATACAGAAAATGTCAGGATCTCACAATCAGTTTACGGTTCAGGTCCATGTTGGGTGCCGCTAATTTATAATAATAATAACATATTTATTTCACTTTTCGTATAGATACATGCTTAAAAAAAACAAAAACAAGCAGGGAAATTAGGGGACCCCTGAAGGAAGTCTTAAGTAGGGGTTGCCATCACTTTCCTCCTTTCATCACTCCCCCTACCACACGCCGAAAGGCGGCATGCAGGGTACTTGACAACTTGAATTAAAAACATTTCATCAAATACGGTATTATTCCGATAAAACTCTCTGCTGTAGCGTTTAATGTGGAAGTATTGGCATGGAGACAGAGGGAAGCGACTAAAAAAAGAAAATTGAAGCGAGAAGCGCCGTTCCCTTGGAAACGGTGGGAGAGAGATTATTTATTCACGACTTCCTTCTTACGACAGAAATAGCTACATTAACACCCGGAAACCCCAAGAGGTGCGAAACTTACGATCGAAGAATTCGTAAACAAACATATTCCACGGATGAGTCTAATAAAAACTTGGCATCGATTCATCAACCTTTAAAGAGGGTGTTTTTCTGGGAGTTACTGGTTTTAGCAGGAAGATTGGAAATTAATGGAGCATCGCTATGTTGACGCGCGTCTCTAAAATAGTGTCCATTCGGCCTTCCATCAACACCAAAATAAATTCTCCGCGGCCGTGAAAAATATACATTCGTTTGAACAATAGAAAGAATGGATGGAAGCAAAACGATTGTTTACGAGGAGAATGTGAACATTTTCAGAGAGAGAGAGAGAAATACTTGGAAAACATAGTTGAATGTTGCAAATTACATGCTGCAGTTCCGAATAAATTGAAAGTTTCCAAGTGAAACCTCGGCTAACGAAGATAATTCGTTTCGGTATCACATTCGTTAGCCGAAACGTGAATTTATCAGGCGTCTCACTTCTCCGGCTAGAGTATTTACAACCCATTTGGGTTAGTGGGCGTCCCCTTTGTGATGTGTCAGCTCATTTCTTTGCCATGCATACAGACGGATAAGATAAGACACTGGAATGGCACGATCGATCACGCTTTCTTCTTTATGTTGGCGCGTGTATCCAATAAAACATTTTTTAGCTCTGTCCGAAAAAATCTTTGTCAGCCGAAAATTCGTCAGAAGGGTCACTCATTACCCGAGATATCACTGCACTTAGTTATCGCGCTCTAAACTGTCTGGAAAACGAGAACAAATATCAGTCTAGCTTTAATCTTTGACGTCGAAAATCGCGTTCGCAGAGAACGGAAATAAAGATGTCGCGTATTTCATCGGGTAAATCACTACTCAAAAATTTCTCGAATACTATGAGCCTATATCCGATTCTTGTCCTTAAGAAATTCCCAGCCGAGGGTTTTGATCGTCTATAGTCACCCTTTTCCTATGCGGTAGCCAAGTCCGAAAACGGTGAAAAAATCTTTGCTAGCCGAAAAATTCGTTAGCATGATCACTCGTTAGCCGAGGTATTACTGTACTTCGGATGAACTTATCCAAGTTAAACACAAACAAGAACACAAATCGTATACTGTTACACAGTTTAATTTTACTCTTTGGAAATCGTTTTTACATAATTTTTCCGATCCAGTACTTGATGTCAGCATACGAGGGTCGGTCAAAAAGTAATGCCCCGCATTTTTTTTTTCAGCCGAAGCTAGTAATTCGAGATTATAGGTTTGAATTCATTGACTTTTTCCTCATGTATGTGTATAGTTTCAGTTTACTCCTGCATAGCATAGCTGTAGGAAGTTTTTAAAATGGAGTCTGATCGTGATAAACGTTAAAAACAACGTGCTGTGATTGAATTTCAGTGCGTGGAGAAAGGAACGTTGGGAAATATTCACAAACGTTTGTGCAAAGTCTATGGAACATCAACAGCCAATAGGAGTATAGTTGGTTGGTAATGAAAATCTAGCTAGCTAACCAGAGCGAGGACTGGTACCGACAGGGCATACATGCCCTATTGAATCGCTGGAGGAAGGTAATAGTATGAAGAGATATTGAAGGAGATTATTTGGAAAATATATTGAGCAAAACATCATTCTTTCATGTGTGTAAATTTTATTTTTGTAAATTATATTGTTTTTGAGAAGAAAATGTGGGGCATTAATTTTCGTCCAACCCTCCTATTTTAGACAAACCATGCCTATGTGCTCCATATAAAAAAACTTTGGTCCAGGCACCGTTATCTTGCAAGGTGATAACAAATAGAAAGTAAATAATTATATCCATAAAATGATATGCGTGAAAGAAATACTTGATTCAGTATCCTAGATAGTGCGAAATTGGTTACGAAAAGTTTGCATTATGGTGGAAGAAAATTGCAGTAAAGAAACTATTGCTCGGGTAGTCGTCATTCTTTGTTATATTATGTAATATACTTCACTGAAAAGGTATACAAAATCCCAGATAAAGGATTGTGATACAAATAGTTTAAATAGATAATGTTGGAGTCACCCGGTCTTTCAGATCATGCGGGACTCAGTGTTAAATCTTCTTTCAATTCAAATTGCTTTTCATACAGATTATCGAAATAAATGTCCTTAATTAATCCTGGGAAAAAGAACAAAATAAGATGAATATTGAGTAAATCCGAGCAGCCTTCTTCGGGATGACGAATTGAAGTCAAAAGTAAAATAAGCAATAAAACATAGAAGATGAGTAAAACCGCACAAATTACGTTCTACTACTTCAGATAACATAGCACAGGATTTACATTTAAATTTATTTTCTATCTGATACTATTAGTCGCATGTTTCAGAATCCTAAAAATTGAAATGGAAGAATATCTTAGAGTACGGAAATAGCTGCTGTAAACTGCGAATGATTGTTTGCTTAAATTGAAAACGATAAACGGCGAAATTCCTGCATTAACGGGCAAATTTACCTTTCCAATTCATTAGAGTTCTTTTCCAATTCATGTTAATTGAGCGAAGGTTGAATGAAATGACCTTGCGACGCTTTCGTCGCGATTTGCTTGCGATGGAAAGCGCGCGGTGGATGGAAGTTGTTTTGTATTGGGAATAGTGAGAGACGTGGGAGTTCACTATGGCAGTGTGTGTTTTGATCACGACCACCAATTGCGCATTTAGCAGCAAGTGAATTGAACTGAAAATTGAAGACTACGAGCGTATTTATCGAAACTACGAACGTGAGCAGCACAGATTCCTAAAATTAAAAATTTAGATCGCAGAAATCGCCAGTCTCGATAAAAATACACTAAGGACAGATGCGCGCGATTTAAATATTAATTCTATTATAATTGCTACAACTTTTGTTCATCGCAAACGAGAGACTGAAGATTTCTCAAGAATTAACCCCGGCTGCCATCAAATCAGGCGTGATAGCCGATATCATAGTTTCGGAAGAAAACGCCTTCACCAATTTCACAGCTTGAAGATAATGATGATGATTATGATAACAATAATAATCACAAGTACATTTTTAAATGATATATAGGGATAAAAGTAAAATTCTTTTGAAAAATGTACAGGGACATGTGACTTGGAGAGGGCCCGCCTCAGGTTCATGACCAATCTAGCGAAATGAGAGGAAAAAGATTACATAATAATAATAATAATAATAATAAAACGACTTAATTAGGACTATGTTGAGACCAACGAGTCTCTTCTGGCATCAAAAGTCTCAGTTTTTGTCAAAAGAGAAATTTACTTTATGCACGACACATCTATCAAAATTATACACATTTTTCCTAAAGAAATCAAACCGGCATGTTATAATAACAGTAAACTTAGATCTTTTTCTTCATTGCATAAACAAAAAATTGAAAACCTCCAAAAACGTGGCATTCACAAATTAAAATGTGACAACTGTAAGCATATATATCAGGAAATCTGATCGCAATAGGTCTATGCGTACAAATGAACATAAAAAATCCTTCATCAATAAATCTTTCGCTTCACATTTCGCAAAACATCTCTTTCTGTCCAAACACACTTCTTCCTTTACACCCTTATGCCACGTATTATAATGTATACTTAAAATGTACTTTAAGTAAAGTTCACTTTGGAGTCCAGTATTACATTGTTTTTTTTGAGTTAAATAGAAGATTATTGTGCTTTTCCATGTTAATTCATCATGCATATAGGAGATTTACCATAATCTTCACTTTAACTTTAACGAAAAATTATAATATCAGGTCTTAAAGTGAACTTTAGTCAAAGTCCATTTTAGGTATACATTATAATACCAGGCCTTTCTCTTACGCACTGAAGATAAAGGCCCAAAACATTCCTTCCTAGAAACAACATAAATACTCCACCACCTCCATTTCTTATACACGAATATAGTTAATTTTATAAATTAAATTAATTTTTAACGCCAGATTAGTCATTCTTCTCGTGTTTATAGCACGGAAATAATGACAAATATTAGAATAATACACCTTCTCTGAACACTTTACGTAAGAAAATGGTGGACGCCTTTTATGGCCCAACTTTGACCAAAAGTAAGGGGAAGAGTCCCTCGTAGCACGACGTTGCTTGATGTTTAGAATGTATAGAGCCACGGGCACCACGAATTCAGTCGCACTGCCTTTCCGCCAATATAGCAAATTCAGCCATCATCATGTTATATTCCGGCAATAAAGATTAAAAACTTACTTCACCGCAATCATTGAGTGTAATTTTGTATTAATATTAAGTATGGACAGTAGCAGCAGCTGAGAAAATTTGAAGTAACGGAGATGCGTCGCAACCGAAGAAAATCATTTCTGAAAGCAAAGAGCAAGTGGAGAACATATTTTCCCGAGCACATCTCCACAGCAAGACACATTTTCCATTTGGTCCACTGCGATTCCAATGAGGAGATTGAATTTGGAGCGGAAAGATAACACATTGGAGGCCAAAGGGACCACGAAGACGAGACGGATGGGAGAAAAAACAACAGATAACGAACAGGGGAAAAGAAGCCTTTTCTTTCTTTGCATTACAAGTCTCTGTTCGCAGCGAATCCTTTTGTTCTTTTCAGAGATTTGCCCACGAGGCAAAAATAGCTTTCTCATCATAAAGAGTACGCCGAGGCGTCTTTGATGTTGCAACGTGGCCTAAATATTACGCCCAAAGTTATGAGGCGTGCGTTGGTGAACATCAGAGGAAACATTTCGCGTCACTTCCTTCGGTGACGCAGCTGCAAAAAGTTGATAAATAATTGAAGGATGTCGACTTGTGACTACCGAGTCTTTAAGATTAAATTATTCAAAGGAAAAACACGATACCTTGGATTTCGGATGCATCTTACTCCTCATTTCGGGGAATGCTAATGCTATTAAGGAGAGACCGCGAGAATTGAACCGTCGATTAGAATGAAATAATCTTTTTTAGGATAGAGGAGATGAAATTAAACAAAAAAGGAAAGGGGCTCGTCTAAATAGGCCTTAGTTTTTTTAGTAATAATTAAGTTCCTCTTTGAATTTTTCAACCAGTTAAGCCCATAACAGAATGAATTGGTGAAGTAGTTAGAATGCTACGCAAAGGGCCGGGGTTCGTGTCCAATTCGTAACTTTTTCTCACTCTTATTTATTTCTACTGCATTCAGATTTTTATTCAGGTATATGAAATCACTCACTAATGAACTAAAAACATTCTTCTGAAGAAAATAAACGACAACTTTGTACATGCTTCACCTTTCCAAGCACAAAATGCAGTTTCGATTAAACACATTAATCAAAAGAATAATTTTTAGTCCGTCATTCCATATACCTGAATAAAACTTTGAATGAAAAGGAAATAAAAAAGAGTGAAAATAACGAATCGGACTCGAACTCCGGCCCTCTGCATGGGAGATCGCCAACCACTTCACCAACCCAATCTGCTATGGGCTTAATTGGCTGAAAATCGAAAAAATAATTAATCATTACTAAAAAACTAGGGCCCATTTAGACGAATCCCGTTGCACTTTTGTCTCATTTCAACTTCTTTGCCATATAAAAAAATATTTCGCATAAATCGGCGACTCTCGTGGTCTCTCCTTGTGAGAAAAGACAACCGGAAGCGAATCGGAAAAATCAAAAGAAAAGAAACAGTCACAGTTACATAAGAAAACGAGTCCTGAAATACAGCGAAAAAATCGAAGTATTTCGCGAAAAGTTAAAGAAATCAAAGCGTTGCTCTATGATAAAATGTTGTTCTGAGTCTAGTTGTTCTAGTTGTAAGTGTATTTGCTGACAAAAATAGCTTATCAGCCACAACATGGAGGACTCAAAACCCTCACTAATCTACATTGCTTCAACGTGGTTCAGTGTAAGTTCAACGGGTACTTTCCAGAGTGATTTTTAAACGCACAAAACTCATAGTATACTTCATAATAGTAAGAACACAGCCGCGCCGTCCTAAGGGTGCAACGCACCCGGGAGGCGGCATCTCAAGGGCGCCAACAGAAACGTAGCCAACCATTATTTTTATTACAAGAACACCATTTGTTTTTCTCTGTGTGATACACACGAGTTATCTAAAAAAAGGTTATGATAAGAAATTAAACATCGGCAAACCTTTAGAGGAAAGAATTACGGATAACTAAAGACGAGAAAGGAATATTTGATTGAATTAAATCGAATTTATTTATGTTGCAATACGATTCTTACCTTAAACTTTCATGTTTAGTTTCGATAACTATTAACTCACGTTGACAATTTACTTAGCATATTTTGTGACAAATGTAAGCTGGAGAACGAAGTCATAAAACACTGGTTTTTCAAAGTCTTACAAAATAATTTTGATCAGCAAATAAGGAAAAGTATGGTTTCGGTATTTAATTTTAAGGGGCGGCAAAATATGTTTGCACCCGGGCGGCAGATAGGCTGGGCGCGGCTTTGCGTACCAACATTACAAAAAGAATACTTACCATTGCAGATGTACGACACGCATATCCTAGGGAGGGCATATAACAACGGCACTCACCTGCAATATAATGAGAATAAATTAAACACATGACCATATGAAAATATATTTAATAACTCTTATGTATACGGTATACGATTCAAATGTTACGTTCGCTTAGGTAGACAGCTTGAATAAAAACATAGCAAGTGGTCTGTGCCACACTACTGGAGCAACAACTACTTTGACGAATCAGACGACGAACAACAAGCTGGAAATGTACCTACACTATGGTAACTCAAAATCGACCACTGATGGAATAGTTAATAAATAACAGAACAAACTCCAAAAATCATCGAAAAGTGTATACACCCTATGCGCCTTCCGCATTCCAAGAAGGCATCATTCTCTCTGTATCTCATTCCTCTTTCGAGCCTGATAATCTGTCCGTCACCACAGACGGGAATTGTAAGAATTATTCCATCGTCATCGTTTTCTTAACACGTTTATAAACGGTTAGAGCGAAAATATTTCCTTTTGATAACTAGTGTTAAGAGATTATTAATACGCTGTCGGAGAAAGTACTAGTATAAACATTAAAACCCTCATCAAACGACTTTCAGGGATCGGACTCGAAGCTTATAACCGATAAAGTTCTTAAAAGTTAAAGTAATTTCTTGCGAATTAAAAATAGTTCAGATTATAACTGATGGATGTATCCGTAACTGTGTAGACGTTTTAATAGACTTTTAATCTAACCCCCTAAGACAGCACTAATCGAGAAGAGTTCTCCCCATTTCAGTGATAGGCTCTGACAGTTGGATGGAGAGTGGAAAGCTTCACGATATTTTCATTTTCTTCTTGCAAAATTAGCCATCGCAAACAAAAGAGACAACGGAGCACCTTTACAGATAAGGCTAAGCAGGAGAGGAGGTCAGCGATTATAGAGTAAACAGATTTGGTTAATGAAAAGAGGCGGAGGATGAGCTAGAACGGGTTGCCGTGTATCCAAGGACGAAGAAAATCCGCCTAACCGTATGAGCAGTTAGAAGAGCGTCTTAAGCGGCCAATTCGTGAGAAAGGGACCGGAAAAAAGCTCATATTATGCGTGGTAGAGTTGGGGTCGGTAGGGTTGGGAAAATGTAGACAAATTCTTTACTATTTGGAATACTATAAAGACATTCTTAATGAGAATTCGAACCTTTAATTGGAGCAGAATAAACAGCGGTTCTAGTTTCGGTTTAAGATTTACTGTTCGGATTCTGTTTTTACTTCACTTCTACTTGAATACCCTGAAAGTCGCCTTTCGGCGTGTAGCAGTGGATGTAAACACCAAGCGTTCTTATATAAGTTAGCTTATTGTTACCGCGTATCATTCGCGGAAAGAATGAGTTCCTGAATCGACTCGTCCTCGCATCTATTTCTCTCATTTTACGTTCACTGTCAGATCGGCCGAGGTAACAGGGAGTGGGATAAACCAATAACGTCTTCCGCAAAAGTACTCTGAATTTAGCTCGCAATCGCCAACTAGCTTCTAATCTTCTTTCGTTTAAAGATTCCCAACCTGCGTCAGGGAGCATTTGCGTAACGCTTGCTTTTGTAACGTAGCACTTTTTTAATAAATCGTATCGCCTTGCGTTGCATTTTTTCCAGTTGACGAGCATACGTTTCATTCAAGAGAAGCCAATTATCCGCTTGGAGTTTTTAATTCTTCTGTATACTTAGAGTTAATACTTTTATAATATGAATTCCTTCCTAATTTTCTTCTTTATTTATTTATTCATCCTTGTAAAACGTTGGTGAAACTTGAGTATATTTTGAATGTGAATCGAAATCGAATTATTCTTGATTTATTGCCATATAGTTATTACATTTATTTAAAAGAGGACTTATTTTGTGTTTTTCTTTATTATTTACGTACAGTCACCGATATTTAAATCTTCCGATTAAAAATACAATTACTATTACGAATTACTTGCAATGTCGATAGAGTTATTAGCAATGTTCTTTAGAGAGGAGTATTTTAAATAAAACATTTTTCACTACTATAAAAATCTAAATATAAAAATGTCGTCTCCCTCAGATGAGGGGTGGGGGGGACTAGCTGATTTGGGGGTGGCGCCACCACGGGTCCACAGCCTCTCCAGTGTAAAATAAAATTAATAGTGAATCATACTGTGTGATACTATGCGGTATACCAAGAGGGGGCACAACAACGTGTAAATCGGTTGGGAATCACTGCCCTCTAGGACTCTCACTCTTTGCTTGTATTCAACGCAACAACAACCCAGCAAATTCAAGGAGAATGTTTCAATTCAATTAACGGCCGATCCTTTCGTCGACAGTTTAAAAATGGGGGAAGCCACACTACGGCCGCGAGATCCCGCAGCGCTGTTCTTTTGTTTTTTGCAGTGCTTCCCTTTTTAATTTTCACAAATATGTACGGACAGTACTTAAATCCCCAGCCAGCAAATCGCATTTCCACATTTTTTTTTAACGTTTTCACCACGCGTGCAGCGCGAAAACACGACCCCTTCTTTAGCATCTTACTTTAGATCACGGCCGGACCTAAGTATATTGACGCCCCAAGATTGAATGAAGCCTTGGACAAAGCCCTTTCGTAAGGATGATTGTGAAACTTCCATTATTTCGCGACGCATACTTTTTCGAGGGAAACGTTTTATGCTTCTCATTGGAATTGATCTTTAATTTGTATCAAAGTTGTTTATATGAAATTTATCGTTCAAATTGTTATGACGACAATACTAAACTTTAAGAAAATGGATTGTTTTATAGGAAGCGAATGCACCGACAGTTGTTATCTCTCGCGAACGATTGAGTCATTAGACTTCTATTCAGAATAAATTTATTAATTTTCCTTACGAAAGATTTTACCAGGAATCTTCCTACCACGCACCGTGATTTTGATTGGTTGAATGCTTCCATAAACGATCAAAATAATACCTCTAAGGAATAATATTTACAAAGGACTTTAAACGAAACTTTAAGAAAGATTACGAATAGGTTCTTTGGCAAAATATAAAGACTATCATGTTCCAGTTCTTTTTATTTCTTCATATACAAATTNTACCGTATACGATCTTGATTTTTCTTTGAGTATTTCTAGCGTACAAATTTAACTATAAGGATTTTATAAACACATTCCAAGTGTCCTCTATATTTAAGCACATCGCGCGCCTTTCATACATCGGAAGGTATGAGTTTATACTCCTGAGATACATTTCGCGCTTTTGGTTTTTGGTGTCATGTTAATATCAAAATTTATATTGGCAATGTGATCGAATTATCTATTGTAAACTGATGTAATTAATATTCGATAGGGCGTATTAGTGAGAAGGAGATCCAATATGTTTATCTCCGTGGTAGGCTTTAACTTGAAGAGAAGGAAAAAAGCAGATGGAGTTTTTATTCGATAGGGCGTATTAGTGAGAAGGAGATCCAATATGTTTATCTCCGTGGTAGGCTTTAACCCGAAGAGAAGGAAAAAAGCAGATGGAGTTTTAAGAAACCCATTTTAAATTTAAGTAGAAAATATTCGAGAACGGCATCTTCGGTTTTGGTCTGTTTTGGCTAGGCAATAAAATCTCCCTCGGCTAGGGAATTCCCTTTCTTCTTCAAAGCAAACGTTGGCGGTGGTCGTTAGAAATAGGGGAAGTGATTCCAAATAGGAGCGTACAATGAAATTGCGAGTATGCGTTGAAAACATCGATGAATAATTAATCTAACAGATAGGTTATAAGTATAATTCAACAAAAATTAATCAAGCGTAAAAACGACAAAGAGAACGTAATCTGAATTTCCTGAATGTAACGTTTGAATTGATAAAATATTTACGAAATGGAATAAAATTTTCGGAAGAAAAAAAAGAGACCAGAATAATCATCAACCGGGTTTGAATCCACAAACTTGGGTCTTAATTTTTCAATATCTTTTTCTTTTAATTTTACAGTCAATAATCAATTTTTATCCAAACGATGGTTCCCCAACAAAAGAATTTCTTCAGGGGTGCCAAATTTCACGTGTTTTTTGATTTCTTTATTTGTATGTATTATTCTGAAAAGTATGTCAGGATGTATTCTCTGAAGTGAAATAAATATGCAAATATGTAATAATAAAATGATATCACGCCGCGCACGCTAACCACTACACCACGACTAGCGATGCTTACCGCATTGATGTGTTAGTTGTTATTCAAATTTTAAAATCGAGGACTTTTAAGCTGATTTTTTAACTCTTTTTATTCAGAAACTAGGAAAAGTTAGGAAGAACTGGAACATAATGGTCTCTATATTTTGTCAAAGAACCTATTCTTGATTGAGTCATTACTACTATTATTACTCATTAGTCATTACTACTACCATTACTCGGAGAAAGATTTGGATCTTTCCCGGCGAATATTATGTATAAATTCCTCACGGGTTGCCAGCCGGGTTAAATTGGTGATACCACCATAATTGGTACCACCGACGTTTCCGCCGCGAACTCAGCAGCCATCCTCAGGGCTGCTGAGTTCGCGGCCGAAACGGCGGTGGTAATCACCAATTTAACCCGGCTGACAACCCGTGAAGAATATATAGATTACTCGGAGTTTTCTGAAACGTGGATATCAATTTTTAGGAACTCGATAGAGGCAAGATTGGTCATCCGGGATCAGCACTGCTCATGGGTCGTATTGAATACGCACCTGGGTCCTCCCAAGACCCTAAGTCTGGTCAATTTCCAAGCCTCCAAAGTTGGGCCCCCAATGATTCCGAAGGGCTTCTAAGGTAGGGTAAAGCGCATTTCAATTTCCTTCTGTGGCCCACTTAAAAGAGCTTTATAATTCCACATGGTGAAAAAAATCGTGGGATGAGCGGAATTGTATCGTTCAAACCCTCGCAAAATGCAAGGAATCGTTATTCTTTTAGAAAAATAACCGAAAACAAGATTCTACGTATGTTTTAAACATAATTCGAAAACAACCGTAAGAAACACACGTTGAAGATCGAGAAGTAATTAATGTGCTGTAATGTGGTAACATAAACCCGCGAAGATACCTCTTTTTCCTTCGAGGATGACGTGCACTTGGTCTTAAGAAGAACTCGAGTAGTTTGCGAGACGCGAGTCACTTCTCGATGGCGGACCGGTTGTGTATAAAAATTACTTCCAACGTATTATAAACGATATACGTAGGATATAAACGGGAATGTGGGAGCTGCATAAACGAAAGTGTGGCATAAATCCATCCATCCATTGTGAATCCAAAAGCCCGTTAAACGTGCTGAACATGTTTCTTTATAACAGGGAAACATTGTCAACACACGGCTCTATAGAGTTCAATAGTGATAATCTTAATGTTTAGATTGAGGTGTCAAAGTGTGTGTTTTAATGCTCACCTTAAATTCGAAACCACGTAGATTTAAAATGTCATTACAAAATCTCATCTTGAAGATAGTTTTATCATCCAAATCGTCCTGAGTTCGAGTCTAGGAGAGGCACACACTAAGTTTGTTTCCATCGCTTAATTATTCACCTAAAATAAATTACCAATTTGTACTCTAAACACAAATTTAGCTCCGCTATTTGGGATCCTCAAGAAGTGGCATTTGTTCGCAACTAAGAGGTGGTCCAGCTCTGAGCAGATCCGTTATTTGACGGATATTTCAATTTTTCAAGCCATTTTTCGGTTATGACTCTCGGATGGGATTCCCTTAAGGTGAGATCAGTTAACCGACGGAAGATTTTTGAAGAATGCAGTCATCGACGAAGTAGGTAACGTTTCGATTCCAGTGGGCGACGAGGGGACACCCCATGAGAAAAAGAAACAGCGTGACAGGGAAATTATGACTGGAAAGGATTTGTGAAAAGACTCCAATGTCAGGGATTTGTGAGTCGCACTAACTCAAACGCCACTGCCTACCAAACTGAATGAAATCTTCTGGCGAGGAATGGCGTCTCCTTACATTGTTTCCTTATATTTGCGAAAAGGTTGACAAGAATACTAAAAAACCCAATGAATGTACAAAAGTGACTTCGCAAGGATATTTCTCCAAGAAGAAGTCCCTTATACGATCATGGAAATCTTGGTCAGAACTGAAATCGGGAACGTTATCTCTGAAATCAAAGTAATCAAGAAAAATCCATCGAGCAGAAAACCCTCAAATGAGGAAACGTTTCAACTAAAAGTGAAATTTCCAGAAATTTTGCTTTCCTTCTTCCTGATGATATCAATAATCGCAGCACAATCGGTATTTTTCCGTTTGAAACAAATGCAAAACGCTACAGTGCAATTCCACTTAAATTGATAAAGATGAAATACCCATTTAGATTCTAAGCTTGGAAGATTTTGATCAATATCTACACTGATTTAGAAAAGATACTGTACTCATATAAAACCCATCTTACACGAGCCATCAATAGCTAAGAGTTACGCGTTTTGTTTACGGAGCGAAATTATTATGGGGTTAAAGTAACGTCGTTTAAGAGTGGAATAGAATAGTAACGTGTTAATTGCGGGCGAGATTGGGACTATGAAGTGCCTTCTTACTTCCAACCCATTTAATTTTAATAAAAGGGAAGTAAAGAGCAGCAAAAAAAAGAGAAAATAAGGAATAAATTACGTGTGGATAAAAATACCGAAGTCAAGAGCTTAGGAAAATCATTCCACAGCAGGAAAACAACCTCAGGAAGGAGAAGGTGAAAAACATGCGAAAAATACCGATAGTAATAGCTAAATTTTAAACTAAAGAAAATGAATTAGATGACCTGAAGAAAGAGGAAAAAACTTATACAAAAGAAATCTCAGAAAACAAAGAAAGAAATATAACGGCGTGAAAAGCCTCCACGGCGGAAGACATTGAACATTGAAAAATACAAAACAAATTAAATGAAGCTTAAAAATATACTACACAAATTTATAATTNATTATTATTAACAAACTGCTGGTAGGCTGTGAGCCCGGTGGCAGTTTTATCTACATACAATATATGTACACAATAAATATTCAAAAGATACATGTCATACACTCAATACTTATAGGACTATTATATTCTTGAATTTATAAATAATATTTACCTGACACCTAAGTAATGATAACATGATATAAAATGTAAATTGATTTTACTAGATCTTTCGGGATTAATTTATGTTTATATATGTTATAATTTATGTTAAAGCTACTAAAGACATTAGAATCGCCAAGAAGGATCTTTAATTGCGTTCAGAAAAAATACGACTACGACAACCAAGCTAAGGTCAATAATTGTTACTCATGCATCACACAAGGATAAACACTACAAAATCGTAAACGAGCAAAGAGAGGCAAACCATTCAATCAACAGTTCTTCGATATCGAAGATTTTTCGCATTTTTCGGACTCATCAATGAAACATTTAGAATGATGCGCACGCATCTACACATCAAACTCAATGATGGCCAAAACTTGAGGGACATCGCTCATTTTTGCTCATATATAATTAAGACTGCTTTTCATATTATCGTAAATGCTATCAGACAATATTACTTGTTAATTTTAGGTTCCGGGAACGTAACGAGAATTTCGTTTCGGCAAATAATACGTAATAATAATGACAAGTCTTTATGTAATGGTTGCGGCTGTCACTACACTGCATCCGGTTTAGTTAACGCTAAGGGTATCCGATTCGAAACCGGAATGTGCATTTTACATACTCGTTAAAAAAGGTCCCCTTTTCAGTCTCCTCCTGTATACTCCTAATATAAGTAATAATAGTCGCAAGACGGGGGTAAAGGTGACTACGCTCGTAAAGGCGTGCACCAAAGAAAAATCCCATGAAAAATGAATACGAAAAATGTCTGACAGGACGAACACAAGAATTGTGCAAGATTTCAGGTTCGAGTCTTGTCAGACTTTTGTTATGTCCGTTTTTCCTTGGTATAATAATGGGCGATTTCCTAGATTATTAGTGCTATATATGCTACCTTTTAAACGAATTTAGATTATTAACTTCAAAATCTTAACTTCGTTAAGATTTCGAAGTAAGTAAGATTTACTTTAAGCAAAGCTGTTTCTTACGTTTAGACGATTTTGCTTTGAAACCACCCGAAAGGGATGGTATGAATAAAATTACGAATACTCTTTTCCACATATGTACGAGTATTTAAGAAAAGAAACACGACCGGTTTCGGCGCAGATCGGCCATCATCAGGTGAGGAAATAACTAACAAGGCTTATAGAGGGGAAAATATTTTTGACGATGGCCGATCTGCGCCGAAACCGGTCGCGTTTCTTTTTTTAAATACATCTGTGGAAAAGAGTATTCGTAATTTTATTCATACCACCCCTATCATATGGATTTCCACAACGTAAAGCCTGCCACAATCGATTTTATTTCAAATCACCCGTGTATGCATCTATTATACAAACAATTTATTTATAAACCGTAAATCCTCTATGAACTTAATTGGGGCGTTTCGAGGATAGTACATCGGATACTATAATCAATCGAATAAGTTGTACCTTATTGTAAAAGGAACGCCATAACGGCAAGGAAGAAAGAAAAACTCTCAAATCCACAAGGAATAGACCTAGTAGTAGTTTCACAAGGAGTAGACTAAACAGTTTCTACAAAAGTATACTTAATAGTACTCTTTGTAGAACTGAGACATGGTTTATCTTTTCCACTCACATCAGATACTGTCCTAAATGTATCCGAACCTCATTTACACGACCCCACGCGTAGGAATTCGTTGGAGCGATCTTGTAAAGGTCTACTTCGAACACTTATCGGGGTATGAAAACCCGTTGCTACGAAAGCAGATAATATGGCAACATCTCGGATTTAATGAGGTCTCTTTTGGCTTTCGATAACCAAAGAATGAACAAGCTCATCCGACAGAAAGGAGGCGAATCAAAGTTGCGAAAAGGAAGTCCCCGACTGCAAAAAAAAGGAAACTCATCGGAAGTCCAAGTTCGTAAAAAATCGAGGTCAATCCTATTATGAGGAAAACTCGTTCTTGGAGGGGTCAAGATTCTATGACAAAGCAGCTGCTGTAAGAGGAGTCAGAATATGCGATAAAGGCGCCGAATTGAGACCACTTCGTTGCCTATGAACTTAAACACTTATCAAGAACAAATAAAATTAAAACTGGCTTCCTCGTTGAGACAATAAAAAAGACATTCACGTGTTTCGAATGAGAGTCTAAGAGGATCCAAAAACGAATGCAAGGAGCCAATAAGCCATAACGACGCATGTAGGACGCAAGTAAACCTTCATCTACTGATAGCTTTCAACAAATCCTGCTTATTAGTTTCTTTATTCCCAGTTTCCCATATATTCCTTCTGGATTAATAATTACACCGAACTGGAATCGAATCAAAGGTAATGTTGGAAAATGATAAAAACTAGCAGCTCTATGTTGATTCTTCTCGATTGGAGATTCTTCTTTTCCGGATTGGACACCAACCCTACTTCGTGGGGATACCAAATCGCACAGCAACATTCTATAAGAGACCGAATCGGACAAAAAATACGCTATCTCCTTAACTCGTGATTAGTATCCAATCAGAATTATCGTAAATTTTTCCATTCCGTATGCATTTCCTACTAATAATCGAATGTGCTCTTTGAAGGAACTACCACTGACAAGGAAACCTATACCATCGTGTCATACGGATCTTACTGATACACTAAATAATTGGTTCCTTGGCAAAAAATAAGGATCAATATGTTCCAGTTTTTCCCTAAAGTTTCCTTGTTTCTCAATAAAACAAGTTTAAAAATCAGCCTAAAATTCGTCAATCTGAACTTTGAATGACTGTGACATAAAACGTTAAAATAGGTAAAATATTTACAAAAGGAATAAAATATGCGGAAGAAAAAGACATTGACCAAAAATCACCAGATCGGAAACGAGCCTGCGAGTATATCATTGGCAGCTGCGCACGCTAACCACGCCTTTCTAAGACTGCAATATCTGTGTTTTAGTAGTTATGCAAAGTTCAAATTGATGAATTTTTGGCCTATTTTTCAATTTGTTTGATTTAGAAACTAGGTATCGTTAGGGAAAAACTGGAACATATTTGTCCTTATATTTTTTCCAAAGAACATATTCTTGGGTGCTTCAAGTAAGATCCGTTTGACAGTGGTAAAGGTTCCTTTGTAAGTGCCACTCTTAGGTATTTATGATACCTACATACCCCAAAGGATATCCTGAGGTACGATATAATACACGGGAAACGTTCGTGGGACGCGGGAAAGCCATAGCAACGCACTTCTTCACATTCAAATCGTGGAGACAATATCTGCACCAACTAACGCTCTCCTCTAAAAACGACGGACTAACTCAACTCATGGGGGAGCAATGTATTTAAGGACTAAAATCTGAGAGTATTACATTGTCACGGTATATAGTGAACGTACATACATTCCTACGCGTGCATCTCCATCCGTGAATCTAGGTCTCGCATTTTCCAGCCAAGCACGGAGATAAACGTGCGATTACCGCCGTTGAAGCAGATGAAATGTGGAGGAGACGGCGTTACGAAAGAATAAAACAACAGGAAGTCGCGCATAAAATGTTCAGTGAGAGAAAACAAGTGCAGGGATATTTGCAGTCGTATACTTTTTATTTCCATCGTAAGATAAGACCTTTCGCAACGTTGAAAATACATGTCTTTAAGGGAAGATGTAAGTAAGGAAGGGGAATAGGTCTCCTACTGTTAACACCTCTCTCAGAGTTAGGAAAATTTAGACACGAAGTCTACGGACAAAGGTTAGGTTTTTACTTAACATCTACATAAATACCCTGCAAGTCGCCTTCCGGCGTGTGGCAGGGGATACTTGCAATAATTGTCTCTTTCAAAGTCAGGTACTGTAGTGTCCGTTGGTTGGTGCAATTAAAAGGCAAAAAGCATTGCTAATTACCTTCGGTCTGGCCTCATCTAGAATATGCGGCAAATATATGATGTTACAATAAGAGCGTAAGATTTGAATTTATATTTAAATTTTAAACTTTCACCATTCTAATAGATATGCTAAACTGTAAGGACGCGTTGTTGTATCGTGTAGCGCTCCATGTTTACTAACTCCTATCAGTCTCCCATCGACCTGTCGCAATCCTATGACATATCGAATCATATCAGCCAAAATGGCGCGCAATTCAAATCTTGCACTCTTGTTGTGCACAACAACCTATATCAGGGATTTTATGGATGAACTCGAGAAAGTGCAGAGCAAGAAGCTTCCTACTGAAAACGAATTTATTGAATAAGCAAGCGATAAGAAAATGGTCTCTGACGCTGATTTGGAATTCTTGGATGAAACGATCACAGGACTGCGAATACAGATAAAAACCATACCACTGACAGAAGCTGAAAACCATTGAAACAGCTGAAGGTATTACTTTAGAGTTGAAAGCTCTGCTTCATCGAATAGAATTATTAAATAAGAGCCATTTTTCTGAAAATTAATACTACTACTTTAAGTATTTTTCCACGTTTACTATAACATAAGCAAAGGGGATTTGATAACTCCTCAAATCCCTCGAGATACCCCACAGTTAGTAAAAGCACTGTTAAAATAGTTTCAAGAGCTGAGGTCTTCCTCATTTTGCACATATAGGCTCCCATCGAGATTCGAACCCGGGATCGTTTTCGGCAAAGGCGAGCGCGCTACTCACTAGGCAACTCGGGGGCTCCTCGACATATCTTTCCATAACCTACAAATAGAAGTAAATTCACAGCCTTCGTTTTTTTCTTTCATCGCAATCCATCGCCACCGAAATGCAAAAAGCTCTTCGTTTTCCAAGAACGAATCCACATAAAAATATGAAAGTTTGGATTTCCTCAGTTCAAGGAAATTACGTTAGTCTTGTCACAATTTTTATGGAAAGGATTCCCTAGCAACTAAATCAAATAAATTATCATTTCAGATCGGTTTCGGATTAGTGACAATCCGGTCATAGAGGCCCAACCCTTGTATGTCAAACAATTGAGGTTGTGATAATTGTACAGTTGTGTGCTTGTAACACCCATGGCCCAACAATGACGCATTTAAAATGCTGAAAAATGAACTGTCGCAGAGATCGGCCAAAGAGTGAGTTCTATAAATGAAATAAAGATATCCACTATAGATTGCTCCTATATTTTGACATCGAAATTTGCTACTGAGAAATATTTTTGAAAGAATCGAGAATACATGGTGAGTATCTAACTACGAAAATTAGTGAAATTTTCAAGCAAACGAGTGGACGAAAAATAGGTTTTCGAGAGTATCTTCCAGTCCAGAGTATCCCGGTCTGGCCTTCGGTGGTTCCTCAGCTTAAATAGTGATATCTTATCATTTGATAAAAGGGACAGGTGAACGAGTCAACACCACTGGCATTGTGCTCCGAAGTTTCGCGGTCATTCTGCCATTTTAAGCATGAATGCGTAGAAATTGAATCGCTAAGTTGTCGTTAACGTAACATAAACCTTGAAAAATGTCCTACGGAGATCTCTATAACGAGATCAAATTCGGATTTTTACGTACATCCAAAACCGAGATAACATCCGTCCACAACCAAGAGGTTATTTTACAAATCGATAACAGCTTTTAATTGTGTCATTAAAATAACCTGAAACTTTTTATTCGAGTAAAAAAAAGTATTTTTGTACCGTATTAATATTTTGTTTGGATGAAGCTGATAGTTTTCGAGAAGAAAAATTTAAAATTCAACACGCCGTTAAGGAAAGCAAAAAACGAGCAATTTTCTCGTTCCACCTGGGATAAAATACCAAGCAGACATAATAATTTTCGAGTTATATGGTTGAACGCAGGATACAAGAATGCTAAAACTTGTAACTTGTCTTCTTTGGGATCCTTGGTTTAGTTTTTAAACAACTCCAAACTCGAGTATCCATGAAAGAGTGGTATTTTTACTCGAGTAACCATAATAGAAAATAGAAGGTTCTTTTCATGGAAATTGCGCATCTTAAGGACGAACTTTATGTTTTGCGCTGGTTAAAAGGATGTAGCAATTATGAATAGATAAGAAATACACAAATGCGAAAGTGAATATCCATCAAGCTCGAGCTTATCGATTCGGCGAAAGACGCTCCCGGATGTGAATCACTTAAAGGAACTGTCAAACCGTTATCTTCCATTGACACATCTCCAACGTAACAAACGTAAATTATATCGCCGGAACAAACCTACACATAATGAGGTGTCACTGTATGACTCCAATTGCATCAGGAAGAAGAAATGACGCCGTTAACGAATCGGTGTGTATTTTGTTTTTTTTACTATGATTTCGTTAATAATGCAATATTTTTTATTAAATTGAGAATGTTCTTTTAGGGTTGAAGAAGAGGTATTCTCATCTTTAATCCGACCCAGCTGAATTAAGTATCTACACAAATATTATGCTTTTAAGCATTCCTTTCTGATATTTTGCGTCGATTCACCTTACCTTTGATAAAACTATGAACACAGAAATGGAATGGATTGGCAAACGACGGATAATTTCCAAAGATCAACATGCCAATAGCAGTTTCTATTAATTTGACAGAGATGATCGATCCTAGCTTACGAGCACATGAAACTATGCATCACACATAGACTTTCGGTTACAATCGAATTTCAAGAGCCAATAAACAGCGTGGGAGCGCGGTGGCTCTACCTTCATTTCCTTTCCGTACTCTCTTCTATTTTATTCCTATCCCATCTTTCCCATTTACCGGTATATATCATTTAGCCGCCCTTTCACCATAACCGGCCGCTGTGGCGGTTTTAATTAGCGTGTTAATGCTCCTACCACAAGATCCCGGGTTCTAGTCCCGACTGATCGGATTTTTCTGGTTCGGAAATGGTTGTGTGTGTTCGTCTGTTGTTACTGTTTACGTTTACCACTGACAGTGTCCAAGAAATGAATTTTTGTGGAGACTAGGAAATAAATAAACTTTTTCTTCGGACCAAACAAGTCTTTTCGTATACGACTTTTAATTGAATCGTCTAATACATGTAGATAGAAATAACCCTACTAAGTCGCGTGTAAGATGTTCATTAACTAATAATCCGGTAAAAGAACCAAGAAGTCGTTGGTACACAAACACCCTAACGTCTCTTCCCTTCCATAACTTCTCACAACGAGCCGCATCGATCCATATAGTTGGGCTTACGGCCGATGTGACATTTCTCCCAAGGAACTTGGCTGGAATCACTGCTCCTTCTTTCAACCCACCTTTCCGAGGAGAAAAAGGGCTGGAAGACTCAAATAATGTCATGAATATAATAAGAAAATAGGAAAGAGAATTAAAGAAGAGAGTTTTCAATGAGGTACAACGAAACATAAGGGGTGAAACTGGTGCCACTCGGACCTTGAACCAGTGATTCCCTCATGGGCGCTGTTCTAATTTAGGAAGGCGCAAAACGAAACGGTATTTCATCCTTTAACCGATTATCTTTCTTAATGTAATCGACGTGATCTATCTTAACGTGATTTGAGTGCTATAGAGATTGTTTTCCTTTTATAATTTAATGATACCGGGTTCTGAACAGCTAAAATATACGAAAATTACCATTGGGTGAGTTTTAAACGACGCAATTTTCATTGCTCTTTCATTACGTATGGGATTTGATCACACAGATCATTTTGTAGAAGACGCTTATGGGGGCGGTGGTATGAAAAGTGTAGAAAACTACCTTGGTTGAAAGCTGGGAAATTTTCTTTGGCCTGTATGCTTCCATCCTGATCTTCCCGCAGACTTCTTAATAGCTGGATTAAATTGATTCCCATCCTTTAGTACAGTTCTACGACGGACGTATGCATCTCAAGAATGACATGTCCTGTTTATTTTGGAATAAACAAAGATAGTTCCGCATGTCGCCGTCAGATGACACGCTCGATCCAACCGAATGTATTTCTTTCCATTTTTACTCCTATTTAAGTTCCAACACCTTAATTTTCATAAATGGACAAAGAATAAAGATTTAAGAAAAGTAGCTGTGATAAAATTGGGAAGAATACTGATGATATAGTTTAATTATATTCCCTTATTCCATCATCATTTCAACGAATAGAAAATGCTAACTGGTACGGAAATAAACTAGCCGACAAAACTATTGTAGCTCACTCAGGATAAGTGGTGGGTGTTTCAAAATATTTAAAAGATGGAATGATAAAAATAAAATAAACGAGTGTTGGTAAAATATTGCCAATTTGATAGAGTTTAATCGATAGAGAAAGGGGATAAACGGAAGTTAGGATGAAGGTCGGATTTATATTTCTCAGACCTGGTATTTTAATCATTAAGAATAAGTGTTGTTACATTTATTGTATAAAAGATTTATAGATAACTATCATCCTATTTAATTTCGAGAGAAGCAGAATAATAACACGGTGGATGCAGATTTGTTGTTTNCTTCCAGACAAGAAGCAGACGAGTGACTGGAAAAATGCTGCGCCACTGCTGCTGTAGCGACAGGCAGCAATTCTGCTGCTAGTATAGGACTGTAATTTAACAGCATGTGTAGCCGCTTCCGAGCAGCAGCTTTTTGGCGGTTGAAAAGCTGCTCGTATAAGCAGTGAATTACTGCCTGTGTAGCCGTAGCCTAAGCATTCCAGTTCCATTTTAAGGTTATTGTTATTTCGTTCGCAGAAAGAATGAGTCCCTATAGCGACTGGTCCTCGCATATATTTCTCTTATTTTATGCTCATTGTCGGATAGGCCGAAGTAGCAAGGACGACTCATAATACCGATTACGTCTTCCGCAAATGTACTTTCTCTGAATTTATCAAGCAATCGCATCCTTGTTTCTAATCACCTTCCTCTCAAGGATTCCCAACCTGCGTCTGTGAGCATTTTTGCAACGCTTGTTTTTTTCGAAGCTTTTTTTTAGCAAATTGTATCGCTTGGCGTTGCAACTTCTAGATATCGCGGATGGACGTTTCATCCGCCGGAACCAATATACTCTTTGCATATCCAGACGTGGCCACACCATGGTTTATTGACATCGCTCTTTAGCCTTTTCATTGCATTTACCTGCAATGCGCTTCATAAAACCGAGCTTTTAAGTTACTTTACTGTGGGTTATTCGAATACTTTTGCTCCAGTTTAAGTAATTCGTAGATATTCAACTGACTCGATTACATTGATATATATTCCTCTAATATAGTATTTTATTTCTGCAAATGTAACGTTTTCCTTCAGTTTCGTTGTTTCCGGTTAAATTCTTAGTGTAAATTTACACAAATCAAATAAAAAGGGTATTTCACATAGTTAATTTATTTGTATACATTTAGATGAGGCATAATACCAGAACCGAAACGAAACCGACCAGAAACATAACATTTGCCGAATTAAAAATAAAACCAATACCGAAAACCTAAACTGGAACCATAAATTTATATTGTTCCAATTTACGGTTTGCACTCTCATTAAAGAGAATCAGTGGCTACACCTACAACGTGTGCGACACGGCAACTTGCATATCAACCACTATACCGTCCGCAGTGGAGGAATACTAGTGTTACAACCACCTTGTCCCGGGTTCAAGTACCGGCTAATCGGATTGTTCAGGTTAGAGAATGGTTGTGCTTGGTCGTCGATAATAATCATTAAAACTAATGTAATTGGGATTATGTTCCTTTATTTCTTTAATAATAATAATAATAACAATGATCATTCAAACCAAGTAACATGAAGCATAAAGAATAGGTTTATAACACAGCGTCGTTTTTTACCCGATGATTTTGCTCATTTGGGTTCAGTATTGGCTCGAAGTTGAAGAAATTTGTGAAAAATCGAAGACCGGCTTTTTTTCGTCAAATTTGGTCAACTTTGACCCCCTGTAGAATTTTAATGCACCAGAATAAAAGTGTATTATTTGGTACTTACATGCAGAATTTATTTAAGAATAACCATGCGAAGTTTCAAAGTCCGCACTCAAAAAAACCATTTTCTTATTTTTGGCCAGCTTTTTTCGATTCTAGCCCACTGTGCGTCGCTGAAAATTGGGTATATGTATTCAGCTCACATTGACGATGTTTTCATTGCAACGTCAACGTCCATGTGAGCTGAATACATATACCCAATTTTCGGCGTCGCACAGTGGGCTAGAATCGAAAAAAGCTGGCCAAAAATAAGAAAATGGTTTTTTTGAGTGCGGACTTTGAAACTTCGCATGGCTATTCTTAAATAAATTCTGCATATAACTACCAAATAATACACTTTTATTCTGGTGCATTAAAATTCTACAGGGGGTCAAAGTTGACCAAATTTGACGAAAAAAAGCCGGTCTTCGATTTTTCACAAATTTCTTCAACTTCAAGCCAACACTGAACCCAAATGAGCAAAATCATCGGGTAAAAAACGATGCTGTATTATAAACCTATTCTTTATGCTTCATGTTACTTGGTTTGAATGATCACAGTAGGATATTTGCATAAGTTATACAACAAAATGGCGAACCCATATTTTACGGCAAATTTTCAACTAAAGCGAGGAAAATAGTAGTGATGTACCACGATGTACACGGGCTAACTTATACCACGATGTTCTTTGAAGCTTCCTGCATAGGAATCTGAAATAAAATCCTGCGACAATTTGCGACGCCGATTTATATACCCAATATTCGATGGCGAGGCAAGAGCCATGTCCGCGCGGCGGAGCGTCACCCTCCATGA
Source organism: Ladona fulva (assembly GCA_000376725.2). NCBI lineage: Eukaryota > Metazoa > Arthropoda > Insecta > Odonata > Libellulidae > Ladona > Ladona fulva. The sequence goes on from KZ308746.1 coordinate 1,365,392, forward strand.
CGATCTCGGATTTGAGATGATATACGGACCAACACGCTTCTTAAAGGTATTTTTACTGGTTTATGAGTATGATTCCTACTCTGTACACACTTTTAGTTTGAATTCATTTTGAAAATCCCAATGTCATGAATGAAAAAATTTCGTTTTGTTCGATATTTAAATATAGCACAAAACTTTGTTTGACTACGCCTACCTTGTCAATTTTTCGATAATATTAAGCTATTATTATATTTTTGATAAAAGTAAGCGGGTAATGTTTAAATATCTATCTAATGAAATTAATGAATCTTACCTCCAGCCTTATAATACTCTCATCGTCAGAGGAATCTTCATCTCCGTACGCCATTTCGTCTTCATGGCACATGATCATGAGCTCCTTCATTTCTTTGCCCATTTTGCTTGTTTTTTTGTAACGTTAATAGTTGCTGACATGGATATCATTGGCCCGGATGTTAATAGCAATCTCCGAAGCAAGTGTTCATTGGTGGAAACTCACAAGTGTTTCCTACTGAATCGCTCACGGTATTTTCTCGTGTCTTTATTTCGGGCCTTCATCGCCTCCTCCGAAAGTTGCCCCAAAGGAAGAATGGATTTCTTTGAGATTTCTGTGCCGTGAATTAAAACTTTATGGATAGTTGATGGCAAGTAGTACCACGGATATAATTCCACGAAAAACAACGCGTAGCACAGCAGTAGTCCTCGAATGCTTTTTCATTTATATTCCGACCCCTTGAGACTGCCTTCAAGATATTGGAGAATCTTTTAATGAGATTCTTGTCGATCACTGATGATTAAATTTTAATGAATAAGTATTGAAGGAGGATGAACAAACTAAGACTCATGAACTTCAAAAGATGAAAGATAACACTTCAAAAACGAATTACTAAAACGATACTTTTATCAATCCAAATAACAAAATTTATCCATGTATATTTCATCATCTGCACAATTTTTTTTCAATAACAAGCATTTATTAGGGATAACGATTTCCAATTCGCACGTGTAATTTCAGCTGCTGGATTTGGATTTTCAAAGAAACGCCTAGTGGTATCCCATCATTGGTAGTTCCATATCCCGGCTTTGGCACATCCATAATCAACCCCATCTTCTCTCTAAATTTTCTTTGCAGATTACATTTCCTCTCTTGGAGTAGTAATTTTTTATTACCACGAGCCTACAACGAGTAGTTGTTAATTTTATGAGGAGTTAAAAGGATACTTCTTAAGAAATTTATATCACAGCCATCAATGTTCAATCTCACCCGCCACTGCTTGAAATTCAATCGATAGGAAATGTGTAGAAGACATTCAAAGAATCTAATGTAACAATGCAACGTTGAAATAGCCCAATGTCTCCCAAAAATGAATTAAGAAAAATGACAGCAGAGAATTACAAAACGGACACTACATTTTGAAACATGAATAAAAAATATTCGTATTTCACCACTGAAGTTTAATTTTGATTCAGAAAAGGAAAAGTGATATATTTAACTAAATGTAACTTACCAGAAATTTTTACTCCAATTCCGGGAATTATATCTACACCGCAAACACAGAATACTGCAGGGATCAACTCATAGAATTTGAGACGTATTGAACGGTATAGAATACGGAAAGATCATCGTGAAGCTTCTGAACTGCACCAAAACCAGAATGTAACTGACTCTGCGTGTATATTTTGAGCTAAAACATGCGAAAACACAATACGAAGTACAATCGTTTCCCAAAAAACACACACAGCTGGGTATTATAAACCTAGCCCCTTTTTAGGGGAGAAATTTTACTCAGGCTCTAAGACCTTCTCCCAATAACGGCCAGATGTGAGCTTGTTGTCCTTACAATCGAGGGCCCGAGAGAGGGTAAAAAGAGTAAGATGAATTGAAATAGCTTTAAAATGTTTTTCATGAAGTAAAACTTTCGGAAATGGTATACCTATCAAGAGATGTGATGGAAACGATACGTTACTGCTAAATTTACTCTTGTATTAAGCATTGAGTGTGTAATATTTTATATATCTTATTATTTCTTGTCTTAAGTTAGAAAAAAGGTTCGTTTTAGCATATAATCCCAGGAACATAACCTTTAAGAAGCATGTTGGTTCGTATATCATCTCAAATCCGAGATCATCATGGAGGGTGACGCTCCGCCGCGCGGACATGGCTCTTGCCTCGCCATCGAATATTGGGTATATAAATCGGCGTCGCAAATTGTCGCAGGATTTTATTTCAGATTCCTATGCAGGAAGCTTCAAAGAACATCGTGGTATAAGTTAGCCCGTGTACATCGTGGTACATCACTACTATTTTCCTCGCTTTAGTTGAAAATTTGCCGTAAAATATGGGTTCGCCATTTTGTTGTATAACTTATGCAAATATCCTACTGTGATCATTCAAACCAAGTAACATGAAGCTTAAAGAATAGGTTTATAATACAGCATCGTTTTTTACCCGATGATTTTGCTCATTTGGGTTCAGTATTGGCTCGAAGTTGAAGAAATTTGTGAAAAATCGAAGACCGGCTTTTTTTCGTCAAATTTGGTCAACTTTGACCCCCTGTAGAATTTTAATGCACCGGAATAAAAGTGTATCATTAGATTGTTATATGCAGAATTTATTTAAGAAAAGCCATCCGAAGTTTCAAAGTCCGCACTCAAAAAAACCATTTTCTTATTTTTGGCCAGCTTTTTTCGATTCTAGCCCACTGTGCTACGTCTACTTACTTTTCAATCGTAAATGCACCAAATCGGAGGTATTCCTCAACTGCGCACTTGTTATGTGAGTTCAGGGTATCCAAACCAAACGCCAGTAGCGTGCGGCTTGGAGTTCATTAACACTGACAGAACGCAAGAAGACTGTACTGTAATCTCCTCAAATAAACTGCGGTTAAAGAGACCACAAATTCTGTCCAAGCGATTATTTCCTCTTAACGTCAACTCAATTTCCAGCGAAGCAGACATAAAACAGTGAAAAAGAGAAAAATAATCCGAATGATTCTCGTTATACCTTCGTTTTTGTGCACTCACTTTGACCATAAGGAAGTAAACTCAATTCAGATTTTTATTTTTATTGCCGATTACAGATTTGGCTCACAATCACGCGCAATTTGAAAAAAAAGGCCTTTAAAATTCATCAATTTTATATTCTTTATTATTATTTATGTTAAAATGTTTAGCTTTTTTTCAGTATTTCGTTAATTTTTGTTTGAGTTTAAATATTTACTGATATTTATGTATGTACCCTTAATCTAATTGTAAAAATGTGTTAATTTCAATAGCTCCATGTATCAAGAGCACATTAATTTAGATAAAGAAGCGCAAATGCAAATTCACACTTATTCTTCTACACTTTACTAATCAAACACACCTATATTTTATCTTCGTCGCATATTAATAAAATACATAGAAAGTTCAAATTCGGTAACATAGGTCTGTAACCCTACACATACAAGACAATAGCGTGATTTCTTTTCGTCGAAATTACTCCTTTCAAAATAATAAAGCATTTACGCGGGAGCTACGGAGTGGATTTACACGTAATTCATTTATAAAGTTTCACGAGAACTAAAAAATATTGTAAAATTAATTTCAGAACAAGGAAGATTGTTTATATGGATTATGTACTAATTAAAATCGGTTTATTTAAAATAAATAATTTTATATAAACCGAACATGTTAACATCCACGGTGTCGGAGTGGTTAACCTGCAAGCGCTCCAGTCCCAAGGTATCCGGTTTGAGTCCCAGCTATTCTGTTAGGGAATAGTTGATTGCGTTTGTAAACAACAGTAATAATTATTAAAATTGAATACATTAGGATCTTTCTGTATCTTCCTAAGAAAATATTATGTAAAAAAGAATGGCCTACATGTAACCTTTTGAGATAAAAATTGAATTCGCGCGACCAACGAAATAACTCCAAATTGAAGCTTTTGAAAGATAATTTCTTAACTAATATATCTTACTGTTTCTCTGATTCTCTTAATGGGAGTGCAATCGTACATCGATATCTTAATTTTCCTACCGTAAAAAGGAAAATTAAGTTAGAATCTCATAGTTCTGCTATTATCAACATGAAGAAAATAAATTCCTATTAGAGCGGTCACTTGTGTACTAAATTATAATTTATTACCTAAACTGCCAAAATAGAGATTCCCAGAAGGTAACATATTTAACAGACGATAAATATAAAAATAATTTAACCAAGGAATCCGCCAAAAATGCATTGAGGTTTTATACATGAAATACCGGTTATACTAGATTTAAGGTCGACCTGCGTAGTTGTTTTGATTGAAATTGGATTAATCTTTTGGAAAGACTACATACCCATTTTCATTCTCCAATGCGAATGAAAATTAGAATTGTTGAAAAGAGAAAATGGGCACTTAAAGGGGTTTCAGCGACTGTCAAGGTAAGGAAACTCTTTGCCACCGTCATGGAAAGAAAATCCGAAAAGGTATCAGTAAGGGATGCTCACCTAAGGATGAGGATAAAATAAATAAACGCAAAAAAGGATGATAGAAATAGGTCTTTTTTTTGTTAAATGTCTAAATTTCGTTCTTGCGGACCCTCCTCCGATGTCATACGAAAATTACCTCTCATTAAATTTCACATAAGAGGATACGTCTGCATACGCAAGAAAAGATGAACTTTATCTGTATTTATCATAAAAGCACTTATCTACTGCTCATGGAATAAATAAAATACATACACGGCGGTGTTTATTCAAATGGATTACTTTTGTATCCGGCAGCGTATTGTTTTGTAACTGCTCGATAGAAGATGAAGGTTGGCCGATCGGGAGGTATTGAGGGTTTGTGGTACTTATCATCCACATAATCCTTCCGGTATAAGAGATAATTCCTTCCCCTTTCCTTAGTTTTTTTCCTTCTGTGTCTTTTTAACGCGAACAAATGACGAAAAATTTAACATGGAATTACAAAATTCAACTCTACGCTCTCCTTTTTTATTTGAAATATATTAAGATATATACGAGGGCTGTATGATAAGTACACGTGTTAAGAAGGTGAAAACGATTCCATCGGCCGGAAAAATCATGGCCACCGTTCTTTGTGATTCACGAGGCATCATTTTCATCGACTATTTGGAGAAGGGAAGGACAATCAGGGGGCAATACTATACTCATTTATTGGACCGATTCGATGCTGAATTGAGGATAAAACGGCCCATTTGGCAAAGAAAAAAGTGTTCTTCCATCATGACAACGCACTCATCTGCAATCGCCACAGCAAAACTTGTCGAATTGCAACCTCATCCACCCTATTCTCCAGCTTTGGCCCTAGGCGATTTCATTTTGTTTGCAAACATGAAAAAATGACTTGGGGGAAAGCGATTCACGTCAAACAAGGAAGTCATCGCCACAATAGAGGCCTACTTTAAAGAGTTCGAAAAAAAACGTATCTTTTTAGATAGCTTGAAAAAGTTGGAATATCGCTGGAATAAATGTATAGAGTTGAAATGAGACTATATTGAGAAATAAATTTAAAAGAAGTTAAAAAAATGCGTTTTATAGCCTAACACAGGTACTTATCATACAGCCCTCGTATCTTGAGTCAAACATTCAAGTTGAAACTTAGCTGTAAGGCTTTAAGGAAACGCAAAATGTACAAAAAACTGCTTTCAAAAGAGACAGCAGCTGAACTAATAGAATAGCTGTATTCATAATACAAAAATAAAATAATTTAAGAAGTAGAATGGATTCACCGATAAAAGCCTCTAATTTGTTATTCCAGGCGATGAAGCTGAGATGTCAACTCGAAAACAGAACCCTCAGCTGTTTCTATGGTTTCCAGCTGTTGTTCCCGAAAAATCCCGTTAGCTAGGTAGGGATTAATTTAACGCATTCACTAATATATAAATGACAATCTAACTTGTGGTGATTATAGTAAATGAAAGTATTGAAACATGAGTACACTTGCAAGGTAAAAGTTTTCTCCGTTGTGGCACAGGTGTTTTGCAAAACATTTGGTGAAAGTTTACTCAAAATCTTGGATATGTCAGTCCAGACAAGAGTATCGGAAATTGGGATAGCCAATTGGGCAACGAGTTCGCCTTTGGTGAAAGCGGTCATCGGTTCGATTCCCGGTGGGGACCACGTGCGAAATGATCTCGGCTGACGAAGCGTTTATAACAATAATTCTATAATACTTAAAAGCAGCTGTATTCTTTACGCGCATTGATTAGATGGCAGATATAAACCATGCGCCCGGGGAATCTCGCCCAAAAAAGACGGTTATTATTATTATAGTTTCGGAAATTAAATTTTTCATGTCGGTATGAAACCTTAAAGAAAAGAACAATACGATACAAGCTGCTATCAAAAGAGACAACAGCTGAAAGTTAACAGCAGCTGAAAATTAATAGCAGCTGAAAGTTAAAAGCAGCTGTATTCTTAACGCGCATTTTGTTCATTTACGCAACGGTTATCACACGTCCGGATTTTTCCGGATGTCATGTTCCCAAGGCTGAACGTGCATTTTGATAACTCCTCTAGAAAAATCACTTTGAATCATTTGAAAGAGGGTTCAGTTGAAGCCTGAGTGCATATTATTCTTACGTCGATAAATAAACAATTTTCTTGTCCAGTTTGCTTCAGTCCTATGCGTATATGTGTACCTACGTATAACCTGTTATAACGGCATTCGCGATAGGAAGGCACTCGGCGTCTCGAGAGGGGAAAAGTGGAGGAGATGGGCCTTTTGAGGAGTAATTCCCGCTATGCGTATGCTTTTTCCTGCTCAGGAAGCGCTGCCTCCCCTATTTTCTGACTTGGACTAGGCCCATCTGCGCAGTAGGCTACTGAGTGAGCGCCTTCCTAACGCGAATGAGCGCAGCCTTCCGGCGTGTGGCAGGGGATACTTGCAATAATTGTCTCTTTCAAAGTCAGGTACTGTAGTGTCCGTTGGTTGGTGCAATTAAAAGGCAAAAAGCATTGCTAATTACCTTCGGTCTGGCCTCATCTAGAATATGCGGCAAATATATGATGTTACAATAAGAGCGTAAGATTTGAATTTATATTTAAATTTTAAACTTTCACCATTCTAATAGATATGCTAAACTGTAAGGACGCGTTGTTGTATCGTGTAGCGCTCCATGTTTACTAACTCCTATCAGTCTCCCATCGACCTGTCGCAATCCTATGACATATCGAATCATATCAGCCAAAATGGCGCGCAATTCAAATCTTGCACTCTTGTTGTGCACAACAACCTATATCAGGGATTTTATGGATGAACTCGAGAAAGTGCAGAGCAAGAAGCTTCCTACTGAAAACGAATTTATTGAATAAGCAAGCGATAAGAAAATGGTCTCTGACGCTGATTTGGAATTCTTGGATGAAACGATCACAGGACTGCGAATACAGATAAAAACCATACCACTGACAGAAGCTGAAAACCATTGAAACAGCTGAAGGTATTACTTTAGAGTTGAAAGCTCTGCTTCATCGAATAGAATTATTAAATAAGAGCCATTTTTCTGAAAATTAATACTACTACTTTAAGTATTTTTCCACGTTTACTATAACATAAGCAAAGGGGATTTGATAACTCCTCAAATCCCTCGAGATACCCCACAGTTAGTAAAAGCACTGTTAAAATAGTTTCAAGAGCTGAGGTCTTCCTCATTTTGCACATATAGGCTCCCATCGAGATTCGAACCCGGGATCGTTTTCGGCAAAGGCGAGCGCGCTACTCACTAGGCAACTCGGGGGCTCCTCGACATATCTTTCCATAACCTACAAATAGAAGTAAATTCACAGCCTTCGTTTTTTTCTTTCATCGCAATCCATCGCCACCGAAATGCAAAAAGCTCTTCGTTTTCCAAGAACGAATCCACATAAAAATATGAAAGTTTGGATTTCCTCAGTTCAAGGAAATTACGTTAGTCTTGTCACAATTTTTATGGAAAGGATTCCCTAGCAACTAAATCAAATAAATTATCATTTCAGATCGGTTTCGGATTAGTGACAATCCGGTCATAGAGGCCCAACCCTTGTATGTCAAACAATTGAGGTTGTGATAATTGTACAGTTGTGTGCTTGTAACACCCATGGCCCAACAATGACGCATTTAAAATGCTGAAAAATGAACTGTCGCAGAGATCGGCCAAAGAGTGAGTTCTATAAATGAAATAAAGATATCCACTATAGATTGCTCCTATATTTTGACATCGAAATTTGCTACTGAGAAATATTTTTGAAAGAATCGAGAATACATGGTGAGTATCTAACTACGAAAATTAGTGAAATTTTCAAGCAAACGAGTGGACGAAAAATAGGTTTTCGAGAGTATCTTCCAGTCCAGAGTATCCCGGTCTGGCCTTCGGTGGTTCCTCAGCTTAAATAGTGATATCTTATCATTTGATAAAAGGGACAGGTGAACGAGTCAACACCACTGGCATTGTGCTCCGAAGTTTCGCGGTCATTCTGCCATTTTAAGCATGAATGCGTAGAAATTGAATCGCTAAGTTGTCGTTAACGTAACATAAACCTTGAAAAATGTCCTACGGAGATCTCTATAACGAGATCAAATTCGGATTTTTACGTACATCCAAAACCGAGATAACATCCGTCCACAACCAAGAGGTTATTTTACAAATCGATAACAGCTTTTAATTGTGTCATTAAAATAACCTGAAACTTTTTATTCGAGTAAAAAAAAGTATTTTTGTACCGTATTAATATTTTGTTTGGATGAAGCTGATAGTTTTCGAGAAGAAAAATTTAAAATTCAACACGCCGTTAAGGAAAGCAAAAAACGAGCAATTTTCTCGTTCCACCTGGGATAAAATACCAAGCAGACATAATAATTTTCGAGTTATATGGTTGAACGCAGGATACAAGAATGCTAAAACTTGTAACTTGTCTTCTTTGGGATCCTTGGTTTAGTTTTTAAACAACTCCAAACTCGAGTATCCATGAAAGAGTGGTATTTTTACTCGAGTAACCATAATAGAAAATAGAAGGTTCTTTTCATGGAAATTGCGCATCTTAAGGACGAACTTTATGTTTTGCGCTGGTTAAAAGGATGTAGCAATTATGAATAGATAAGAAATACACAAATGCGAAAGTGAATATCCATCAAGCTCGAGCTTATCGATTCGGCGAAAGACGCTCCCGGATGTGAATCACTTAAAGGAACTGTCAAACCGTTATCTTCCATTGACACATCTCCAACGTAACAAACGTAAATTATATCGCCGGAACAAACCTACACATAATGAGGTGTCACTGTATGACTCCAATTGCATCAGGAAGAAGAAATGACGCCGTTAACGAATCGGTGTGTATTTTGTTTTTTTTACTATGATTTCGTTAATAATGCAATATTTTTTATTAAATTGAGAATGTTCTTTTAGGGTTGAAGAAGAGGTATTCTCATCTTTAATCCGACCCAGCTGAATTAAGTATCTACACAAATATTATGCTTTTAAGCATTCCTTTCTGATATTTTGCGTCGATTCACCTTACCTTTGATAAAACTATGAACACAGAAATGGAATGGATTGGCAAACGACGGATAATTTCCAAAGATCAACATGCCAATAGCAGTTTCTATTAATTTGACAGAGATGATCGATCCTAGCTTACGAGCACATGAAACTATGCATCACACATAGACTTTCGGTTACAATCGAATTTCAAGAGCCAATAAACAGCGTGGGAGCGCGGTGGCTCTACCTTCATTTCCTTTCCGTACTCTCTTCTATTTTATTCCTATCCCATCTTTCCCATTTACCGGTATATATCATTTAGCCGCCCTTTCACCATAACCGGCCGCTGTGGCGGTTTTAATTAGCGTGTTAATGCTCCTACCACAAGATCCCGGGTTCTAGTCCCGACTGATCGGATTTTTCTGGTTCGGAAATGGTTGTGTGTGTTCGTCTGTTGTTACTGTTTACGTTTACCACTGACAGTGTCCAAGAAATGAATTTTTGTGGAGACTAGGAAATAAATAAACTTTTTCTTCGGACCAAACAAGTCTTTTCGTATACGACTTTTAATTGAATCGTCTAATACATGTAGATAGAAATAACCCTACTAAGTCGCGTGTAAGATGTTCATTAACTAATAATCCGGTAAAAGAACCAAGAAGTCGTTGGTACACAAACACCCTAACGTCTCTTCCCTTCCATAACTTCTCACAACGAGCCGCATCGATCCATATAGTTGGGCTTACGGCCGATGTGACATTTCTCCCAAGGAACTTGGCTGGAATCACTGCTCCTTCTTTCAACCCACCTTTCCGAGGAGAAAAAGGGCTGGAAGACTCAAATAATGTCATGAATATAATAAGAAAATAGGAAAGAGAATTAAAGAAGAGAGTTTTCAATGAGGTACAACGAAACATAAGGGGTGAAACTGGTGCCACTCGGACCTTGAACCAGTGATTCCCTCATGGGCGCTGTTCTAATTTAGGAAGGCGCAAAACGAAACGGTATTTCATCCTTTAACCGATTATCTTTCTTAATGTAATCGACGTGATCTATCTTAACGTGATTTGAGTGCTATAGAGATTGTTTTCCTTTTATAATTTAATGATACCGGGTTCTGAACAGCTAAAATATACGAAAATTACCATTGGGTGAGTTTTAAACGACGCAATTTTCATTGCTCTTTCATTACGTATGGGATTTGATCACACAGATCATTTTGTAGAAGACGCTTATGGGGGCGGTGGTATGAAAAGTGTAGAAAACTACCTTGGTTGAAAGCTGGGAAATTTTCTTTGGCCTGTATGCTTCCATCCTGATCTTCCCGCAGACTTCTTAATAGCTGGATTAAATTGATTCCCATCCTTTAGTACAGTTCTACGACGGACGTATGCATCTCAAGAATGACATGTCCTGTTTATTTTGGAATAAACAAAGATAGTTCCGCATGTCGCCGTCAGATGACACGCTCGATCCAACCGAATGTATTTCTTTCCATTTTTACTCCTATTTAAGTTCCAACACCTTAATTTTCATAAATGGACAAAGAATAAAGATTTAAGAAAAGTAGCTGTGATAAAATTGGGAAGAATACTGATGATATAGTTTAATTATATTCCCTTATTCCATCATCATTTCAACGAATAGAAAATGCTAACTGGTACGGAAATAAACTAGCCGACAAAACTATTGTAGCTCACTCAGGATAAGTGGTGGGTGTTTCAAAATATTTAAAAGATGGAATGATAAAAATAAAATAAACGAGTGTTGGTAAAATATTGCCAATTTGATAGAGTTTAATCGATAGAGAAAGGGGATAAACGGAAGTTAGGATGAAGGTCGGATTTATATTTCTCAGACCTGGTATTTTAATCATTAAGAATAAGTGTTGTTACATTTATTGTATAAAAGATTTATAGATAACTATCATCCTATTTAATTTCGAGAGAAGCAGAATAATAACACGGTGGATGCAGATTTGTTGTTTTAATGCTATTCCATTACCAAACATATAAAACGTTTAAGAAAAGGCTAAAGTAATCTAGGAGATATATCTATTGAATCATTTTCCATTCCTTATATTATTACATTATTTATAGTATTGTTCCACGAGCTGACATTTCCACTGGACTGTTGGTAAATTTTTATGTAATCATAATAATAATAATAGATGTACCCTGAACGATAGACACAGAAAAAAAATTAATAACAGTATAATTGTCTAAAATGTCTTTTACATGATACATTAATATAATATTAGTTCAGATATTACACTAATTACATTAGGAATATGAATTTTAAGCCTTTTGTGAACCAAACGTAAAGCTTTATATACAACAACTAAACATTTTATTTACATATAAGTACACTTAGCCTAACTTCCGGGAATTATTATTCAAAATTGGTCAAATAAAACGAAAGACAATTAACTTCAGATACTGAGCAAGATTTCACGCTTTTCCGAAGACACCGTCAAAAATTTTTAACGCAAGAAACGGTGTTTTACTGCTTTTCGAATAGCAGTGCTCTAACAGATACCGTAAGAAATATTATTATTACATATATTCATACGAGGGATTTCAAATAGTTTGCGGAATCCAGCTTTAGCTTGTGCGAGATGATTTCAAACTAAATGAAAACGACCGAGATTGTCGTCCAGCATCATCGGAGTTATTCAACAATGAAAAGTAAGAATAAATTCACGTGCCCGACCGTTAGACATAACCATAGCTTGTGGAGAACAACAACCAGCGTCTTCAGGAAACTTTTTGCATTCCCAATGAACCTAAATACAACTAGCGAGCGGCAATTCTGCTGCAACATCGTTTTCGGAGTCCCGGGGCTACTTCACTTTCGATTTTCTCAGCCGTGGGTGCGGGCAGCGAGCAGCTGACGAAGGACGCAAGCAGCCTTTGCTTTCCCTAGGTCCTGCTAATGCAATCCTCCCGGAGAAAAGAAAAGTTCGGAGCCAAGGCGTGATAGGTAAACCAAATACAGAAAGGAAGCAATAAAAGAGACAAACGCTAGGACTGGAAAGGAGAGGGCTAAAACGCTATGGGTAAAGGAGAAAGTTCCTGCGGAATCAAATAGCATATACTTGTTTACCAATAAAGACGTAACGATCGGCAATCTTTGGAGGAACTTCCTCTCGCCAAAATGTACCGAATTCTTTTGGTGCTCCACCTGGAGTTGTGAATCCACCAAAACTTGAGTCTGGAGCAACAACTGCAATGACTTCCGCAGGTATGCAAAGACTTAGCAGGGAATTGGCCCCGCCTAAGATGCGAAAATCTTCATCCGGCTTAAATCTAAACAAAAAGTATTCGACATTTCTCTTGAAGATCTGACGCGAGTAGTTCAAGGGCATCGAACATGCAGGCGGAGTGTCTCACACAAGTCAACAGTGACCAGGAAATGGGTGCAGCCGAAATTCTGAATTAATGGAAGTTTCCCTAAAGGAGAGATATGAAACTTTGAGGTATGAATAATGAGATTAAAAGATTACAAACGAACACATTATTACACTACACATTACACAAAATTACTCGGAGAGTAAAAATAAAATTTTACAAAGGATTCGTTTCTACAACAAATCGAAGTAAATGACGATGGTATACTATTCCTATATGCACGGCACCTTCCGTCAGATATTAACTATCAAATAAAAGGCTCTACGACCGAAATAATCTGCAGAAATGGATAAATCCATCATGTGAAGCAGTAACTGCGATAATTTCCGTTAAAATGATGCATCGTCGAACAAGAAAACGACATAAAATATCAAATTATGCAAACTTTTGTCATTCGAAAGAAGCGACTGATAATGAATACGTATTCCGCGTAGCTATATTAACATTAGAATACGGACGGTTCCCTGCATTATCCGAGAAAATATTTGGTACACAATACCTCATATTTCTAATTCACGGAAAGAAAATAGGCAGCCTTTATTAAAAGAAAACAAAAACGATTAATGGAGTTCACTATTTTCTAAAAATCAAAAGGAATCACAGGCAACGACATTCTTAGGAGTCTTTTATAGATCAGTAAACATCACTAGGATCCTTTGTTTTGGAAGACCAGCTGATTATCAAGGCTTACCTTTCAACGTAGTGTGGAGTAGAATGCACAAAATCTCCGTTTTGGATGCACTGCTTGCAGTAAAACGTCCTCCGGGAACTATTACACATAGGGCACTTCAAAAAATTTGCACTTAATCGCGATGCAGATTCATCGATAGAAGATGTTAAGTGAAAATCCGTAGGAGCTGCACTACTTCCATCCGAACTGGTGGTCGCCATACTACAGTACAGTACGTCATGAAATCTTTAGCGCGACAGCTGTGCCTGAATTGAAAAACCTAGACAAAAGAAAATCGCCATGCGACAATTAGTTGGATTTATCATTTCTTTCTCGGGCTTATTTGCATTATCTATTTCAGATTAATTATGAAATTTATATTAAACACAAAGTTCATAACATTAATGTTGAAAGTTGATTAGCGCTCATCTGGAATATTTACGGTACACTACGAGATACAATGAAGTGTGGTAATATAATCCCCGCATTCACCAAACTGCCCAGGGTTGTATTGGGAGTAAGCCCAGAAGGATAAATGCATTGATAGATGCGAAGAGCGGTAACACTAGGATTTTGATTATGCGAACACACAAGGACGATTGTAACGATTTCTATGAATTTCCCNTATTTTAAACGTTACTATGCGCTAAGATATCCCAAATCCCGCGCCACATTTATTCATAGCCTGCAGCAAAAGTCAGTGGATTGTTTCGTATATTTTAGCTTTTGAATGAATTTCATAAGGTATGATGAATCTTGTTCTAATATCTGTGAATAATGACCTGAACTCCATGGTGATCGAATTGATACGTCATTCTTCGCTTCTAACTTCAAAAACTATAAATCTATTTAACATTCGGCGAACCAATCGTTATTAGAATCATAAAATGGTAATAAATTAAAGTTAAATAAGTATTATTTGCGTTTATTCAAACGAATTTATCAAGCATTTGGGCTCATAGTCTAATCTAGTTTCATAGTCAAATTAACGGTATTTAAAGAGCCCAATATTCCAGTATTGTTAAGATTGACCGAATTTGACGATCGCTGATTTCCAATATCAAAATTAAGTGCCTATTTACATAAGCATAAGTACGTTAATGTGACTGAACAGAATTATAACAGAGATAAAATTTCATATTCTGTGACTCCGAGTTTAAATTTTCACTCTTTCAACGAGGTTTTTTAGACACGCTTAGCTTTAGAAATCAGTTTTATAATAACATTTACCAAACATTGAAAAGATTATATTAGCGAAATTAACTTTGGTATATATTTGATAGAGGTTCGTCCGCTCAAAAAATCATAGCTCAAACACCAATTATCGTACGTTTCTAATTCATACACCGTTTTTTAGAGCAAGGAATGCGCATTTAAGATATTAAATTTCATTACCCTGAAAACAATACTTTTTGAGATATTTGCTTACGAAAATCAGTTTTCCCGACTTTTTCTCCATTTTTGGAGCTTCTGTAAATGCGCAAGGTTTACAGCGTACGTGGTTCAAATATTGTGAAAATATGAGCATTTTAAGCGGGTGAAAAAAAAGGCTGGCTTACCACTATCAAATATTTACCACAACTTTTATTTACGTAGTCATTAGATCGTCACAAAATTGTCTATGAAATCGGGTTTCACATCCAATGATTTAGTAATTTTAATACTGTTCAATCATATCCTCCAGGTGGTGATCTGGTTGCGTGGTTCGATACGGTGTTTTTTTCAATTTTAAATGCGTCAATTAAATCTATAAAAAAATAAAATTTTATGCTAGCATTCCAAATTTCCACTAAATTGGGAGATGTATAATACAGCAGTATCCAATATTTTTCAACAGAAATAATTTATAGGAACAAACAATTAAAATATTTATTTTTTCAAAGATCGAATCAATCACAACAGCTATAGTTTGCTCTCATGCAAATTAGGTTGTCACTCAAACACTCAATCAGCAGATTACACAAAGTCACAAACGTGTTTTGGTAGCCATTGGGAAAAAATTCCTTGCACGTAATACATATCTGTGGAGCTGACTGCATTTTCAACAGCTGTTATTAGCAAACACACAGCATAAACTGTGTTGCATAGACCCATATCATGTGTGAACTAAACAAAAACTTACGACTGCATCTTCCTTTTCATTTCTGTCTTAAAGACATGCCAAACACTGATTTGTTAAAATTTGACAAAACAGTTGAATGAAACCAAGGATACAGTACCTTATTTGCATACAATAATTTGGCAGACTATGTTCTTTCCAACGTTAATAGCTTTTACAGAACTGTACATTGGCAGAAAGCAATCAGAGTGTAACTTGGGTAAATGGGAACAACTGAACTATTAAATTGATGTTTCACTTAAACTACTAAAAGTTTTAAATAAATAATAACACATATTCATATACATACTTGTAAGCTTACTGCCAAACTCTACACATGCTGCTGAAAATGAGGAAAGAACAGTCAAAAGCATATGTTTTCATGTGAATGTTTCCATTTTTGTTTTGAAAACCTAACAGATGTCTAAAAGTTCCCAAACTTTTTGTAAAGGTACTTATATTGTAATATAAGTACCTATGAAAGATAAGCCACACATGATACAGGATCTAATCAAGCAATTACTCGAGCCTAGCAGCTTGGTGCTTTCAATCTTGGGAAAAACTGTCTTAGAATCGAATTTAACATGATTCTGAAAGGGAGACCAAAGAAACCTCTGGTGTATCGTTCAGCTCCTCTTCTTGCCAAATAAGGGTATGAGGGTGAAGGTATAATAAAGGTTATCTTGACACATCCTCTTCAGTAATGATAGTAAATCATGTCCTATACTTTCACACTCAAAATCACAATCATCAAAAATCTTCCTCCAGTATATTATCCTTCAAAGGATAACCCACATTCTCACCAGTGGTAAAACCCTCTCAAGTCATGGGTAACCAACAACAAATATTTGAAAACATATTTCACTAACAGCGCCATACCCTTTCACCTTCCAAGGGATGGATTCCTTACTCACAGTTTCAACAAGCAAACATTTGCATTCTCACCCATTCTCACATAAAGCACAATCATACAGAAGCAAAAAAGATACAAAATGCAGATAGAGGAATCCCTTAACGGCAGGCAAGGAGGATGTTACGGATACCTCTCAGGGCATCCCTTCTTGATCCCCCTTGATAATTACTCCACCATATCTTTCTGTTAAGAGACAGTCCCGAGAAAAAGTGACGCATATTCCAGTGAGATTTCTGAAATGAAATCTACTGAAATTGAACTTATTTCACTCGCACACTTTGGACACCATTTTTTCCATCTCTGCATCCACCTCCTCAGGTGTTTGAGGGTTTGCAGGTATGGAGGCATTGGTCTGCAGAGCCCCAGAAGGTGCATTGTCTGCTGGTGAAAGTGCAGAGAGAGAACTTGGGGAAGACAGCTCAAGGGGTGAATCTGCTAGGTCTTCAAGTCCTGAAGGTGGCTTAAGCTTAGCTAGTTCCTCCTTCAGCAGACGGAAGTGGCGCTGGAAGAATAAAACACATTCGTTTGTTAAAAGAAAGTTAAGGTTTAAGAACCTTGCAACCAATTCAACTTTCAGCTGTGGTAGAAGTGGAGTTAAGAACCTTAGATAGATGAGGTAATTTTGCGCCATTAACTCATTGTATTTGTTCAATAGTGACCCTGGGTTTGACTCTAGGGTGTTATAAATGCTCACCCATTACATTTGTGAGGAAATAGACATGTATTAAAAGAGATGCATGAAGTTTCAAAATCCTTGGAACCAATGAGAGTTTTGATATCTTCTTTGCTCTTTAAAATTGTTTAAAAGGCTTCTAAGAGCCTTCACAGGGAAATTACAACGTCCTTTTTAGGTTTATGTATGAGGGATAGATATCCCATTTGTAGTAAGCTTAGTTTTTCGATCATTTTTGATAGGGTTTTAGATTACATTATTGCCCTCTTTGGATTTTTTCCAAGGTCAATATTTGGGCCCTGAAGATTAAGAAAATATCTTAGCTATTGTGGTAAGTATTCATATATCCTACTGTGACTAACCAAATAGAATTTCCCCAGAGATTGTTTCCCAATGTAGATTTGTATTGGAATTTATTGAAATATATAGCATCTAAGCTTGCAAGCAGCTGTCACTTATATATAAGTCATATACATTCAAAACTTTGATAGTGAGCATAACATGTTCCAAAAACATAATCCAAAACACTCCTACATCAAAGTGGTTTTCCTATAAGAAATAATAGAAGCTATGAAGATTTTTCCAAGCCTAAAAATATTCATATACATAATGATTATTATGGAAGCAGTGCTTAAGTGACAAAACAGTGTATTACTACATGTACTGCAAGACTTCACTCGCATATCAAGTTTAAATTTTTTCTCGTCTTGCAAAACACTCACAAAGCAAGTCACACATAGACTGAGGTTTCAGTGCACTAAAATATACCTTTCTCAGTTCAGGGATAAAATTGAAGAATAAATCCATGTCATGAATGCCAAGGTCAAGTCAAGACTGCATTAACACTAGTGCATCAGATTCTGGACATAGTACAAAAGACAGAACTGTTGGACACCTTCTAGAAAAATGATTCCTCCTAAAAATCCCTCCTTTGGTTCCAAATTCAGCAGAAGGGGCAGCTATCCTGAGTGCATGCACACTTAATTTGAACCAATTAATTTCAGAGTAATTATCTGAAATCTGTAACTGGTGCAAATGACCCTAGCTGTCAATAAAATAAATTCTGCTTCCAAATTTCTTCTTAGAGCAGATTAGAATACACAGTGTGCTATTCACGCTAATATCTGGGTCAATATGTTTACCGATTGTCAAATAAAATAGAGGCTAGTAAAATTTTGAGGTTCATATAAATGGTTTAAAAGGTGTAACTATAATTATGTAAATAGTGTCACAAACCTATAAAATTTACTTCCTTTTACTGGCACTTCAAAGCTTATAGAATAACCCAGTCTCTTTGAAGAAGACTTTGGTAACAGCCTCAGAGTCATCTCCAAGGACTGTGTCCAGATTTCCTCTAATCCTCAGCATATTACCAACCTTGTTGTACCTATTGCACTTTAGAAGGAGGTGGTGGATGCTGAGAGGGGAGTTACATCCCTCACAGTGAGGTGGAGTCTTCTCTTCAGAAAATAGATATGAGTGTGTTAGTGCACTGTGACCTATCCTGAAGTGTGTGAGAACCACCTCCCCCTTTCTGCGATGCTTGTTAGAAGGAATTAAAATGAATCCATCAATAGTCAAGCACTAACCTTAAGAGCAACAGTGTGTAGGGAAATGGCACGTCCTGTTCGTCCATCACTTGACAGCTTCTCCATTTCAGACAACCATCCCTCTATTTGTCTGATCACTTCATGACGTTTAATCCAGAAGTGAGTGTGGATCACCTAGAACAAATAAAAATATGCAACTTTCAAAAAGCATTTAAAACAAAATCCACTACTTCTGCCTCAATTTTGTGGTAGCTCTTCCTGATGATAGAGGAATAAGAACTTATATATTATATCTTATTCCTCATTCATCGATACCTTCAACATTTTTGAAAAAACTATTTTAGAAAGAATTATTTTAAAAACAAAAATTTTGCAAGAATCAAAGATTTTAACAATAACAATGAATATTTTTAAAAATTAAACGTTAAAAATCATTAAAAAAAGGAGTTTCACAGCAAGTTGGCCTACAGGTAGGGTGACCAATTCAAAAGTGTAGCATACGTACATTTTAGTAAAGATTTATAAAAGTAGGATATATATTTACCTGTAGACAAATTAAATAATCACGTTAACTTGGTTTCATATAATTTATAGTATTCACATTTTGTTGACTCAATGTCATTTGCACCGCATTTCAAATTTTACGGAAGGGGAATTAAATGAACATAACTTCTTATACATATTTTATTATATTTACAAACCCCAAAATAGAGCAACCATATTCTCATCTCTCATATTTAAAAGTTTCCCACGATAAGAGTGCGAATAAACTCAGGATGGCCAACTTAACCTAAATGTAGTTAAGACAGATATTTTTCACACCTGCTATTCCCTGAATTTAGTTGTTTTCTACACTTTTTGTAGTAAATTTTAGTCCTGATTGAAGTATCACTTAGAAATTTGCATTTAAATTTGAATCACAACCAACAAGACAATTAAGACTAAAAAATTAAGATATCCAATCAGATCAGTACTGGAAATATATTGAAAAATTCATAAATTCCTTTTGAAACATTAAAATACATTTATAGGTTGATAATTTTCACAATTTCCAATGACATAACTTTCAGAAAAAATATATAAGCTGCTATAATGAAAATGCATTAAGAAATTATCAGTTAAATCTGTCTTCAATATTCATTAAATGCAAAACTAGATTTATCCACTTGCCATGATTGGGAGGAGGCAATTTCAGAGAATTTACTTCCACTCTCATCTTGTCTATGTCTATGTTTTTACCCTGCAAGCCACCTTTCGGCATGTGGCAGGGTGTGCACGCACCATGACTCTATTTTCCTAATCGATTATTTTCGCGTATCGTTCGCGGAAAGAATGAGTTCTTGAATGTATTGGTTCTGGCATCTATTTCTCTGATCTTTCTCGCATTATCAGAACGGCCTATAAAGCATGGTGAACATATTATATCCGCTACATCATCTCTAAACGTGATTTCTCTGAATTTATCCAGTAATCTGATCCTTTGTTGGACTCTTCTAACTTCCAGTTATTCCCATTTTGCTTCCTGTAGCATCTGAGTGACGCTCACTGATTTATCGTAGCAATTCTTTACAAAACGTATCGCCTTTCGCTGCACCTTTTCTAATTCTTTAATACAACACTTATTGGCAGGGTCCCATACACTACACGCATACTCAAGATGAGGTCTGACTAACGCAAGATAACATCGCTCGCGAACTTTTTCGTCGCTCCGACCGACTATTCTCTTTACGAAGCCGAGTTTTTTAAGTGCTTTTCCGCATATATTATGGATGTGAATGCTCCATGTTAAGTTATTCGTGAGAGTTACTCCAAGATATTTCACTGACTCTACTGTTAAAAAGTTTATCCCACGGAGACTGTACGGATAATCTTTAATAATAGATTTTCTTTCGAAGAAGTTAACTACTGAACATTTGTCTACATTTAGCTCTAATTGCCAATCATCGCACCATTTCATAATGTTATCTAAATCATTCGACAGGGTTAGTCTATCCTCTTTACTCTCTATTTCCCTGTAAATTACCGTATCGTCTGCAAATATCCTAACTTTACTATCAATAAGATTGCTGAGGTCGTTAATGTATACTAAAAATAGTAACGGTCCGATTACACTACCCTGCGGGACGCCCGAGGTCACCTTTACCACGTTAGAACTAATACCGTCCAGCACTACGCGTTGCTCTCTATCAGAATCTTCAAGTAATAATAATCTTAGCAGATTCTTTTCCACTAACTTTTTAAAATGCCGATTTGTCACGAAAAAAACCAATAAATGTATATATAGTACATAATAAAAGAAACAGTTTGTATTAACTTTTTTTTTGAGCTTTTCATAAATAGCCAATTATCCCCTAACAATGTTTGTTGATTTATTTCACTAATTTAAGTTAACTGCAATAATTGTTTTTTTGTTATTAGTATAATATATCCAGAGGTTAGATGGAACAGAGGCCTAAGAAAGGCATTTTGGCCTATCTTCATCATAAGAGTTTAATAATAATATTAAATAACACCATATCTCAGTAAGTCATTACAGGGGGCTATATAGGCCATTACAGTGCTAAGAATAGGCTAGGCATAGTGAAATGACTGAGAATTAGATAATAAGAAAAATTTGGGTTATTTAATCCATGAAATCCTCTCTCTTTAGAAGACCTAAGGCTAATTAGAGGGTTTGCTAGGTGTTGAGCAGACATACTTCCTTAAAACATGGGCATGGATTCCGTATCTGTTCTAGCATTGCCCACTTCACTGTGGCCTGACAGATATTGGCATTGTACTCTCTGGAACTCTGATTTCCTGAAGGGGAGCCTCTGGAACGCTCATAGCCTGGCTCGTTGAAATATGGCTCAGGTACAAAGATCAGTGACTGGATGGATACCAACACCTGGAAAAAGCACCAACTTTAATTATTAATGGGAAATTAATCAAATGAAAACAAAAGAGTGATTATTCAAACCAATGATTGAAGAGAGCCAAGTAAAGTAAAACTTATTTATCTGCAAGAAAAATAATAGATTTGAATGACACCTATTAATGAATATATTATCTATTTCTCATAAGACTGCCTAAGAGAAACAGAGCGACTTACAAATTCTAAAGAATAAAGTTTGTAAGTTGGTCAACACCTATAGGTCAGGGCATCAAAAAATACTGTTTTATAATACTATTTTATTCAGAATTTCCACTGCGGTTCAACGGAAATACAACATGCCAACATTGAAGTGGTTCTAACAATAAGTTTCTTATCTCATTCCAACCATTGTAATATTATTTGTTTCTGGAAGTTTGTTTTGTTATATCTATCTCTTAAAATAATCTCACATTACACCAAAAATAAGAATAGAACTCAGTCAGTTTCAAATCACAGTTGCTTAATTTTACAGTCTTCTTCCAATTAAACTCAAGAAAAATGGAATTGTTAGGAAACATAAATTTAAGCAGAATAAATAATAGTTTTTAGTTATGGTTTGGATTCAGGAGCTTCAATTTCCTCATTTTGGGTTCAGTTTTTGCTACAGCAAAAAGTAATGGTATTTTCAGTTATGGAATTCAGTTAGGCTCCTGTTTGATGCCCTCCCAAAGTGTAACATTATAAAGAGTAGAGAACTTAAAATCAAACATTACTTTGAGGACAGAGATTAATACAAATTCAAAATAAGTGAGAACTGAGAATGATACTGCACTTGCCATAGTAAAGTTGTGCAAATAGAACATCATTTGCTTCTCAGTTGGCATTTTCTGTAGAATTACAGTTTCCTATACAAGTCTTGGATTATAAATGTTGAGCTTAAGGGATTTTGTGTCTCTCAAAGAAATTCTGATTGCAGATGACAAACCTGAAGGAAACTGGAGGTGCTGGCATTCCACTTCTCCTCTGGTCTTCCATGCCAAGTGTTGAGGACACTAAGGCACACTTTGCCATCGTTATAGAGGTTTGGATTAAAGCGAACCATGTGATGGCCTGTGGTCTCCAGGTTGATATTCATAGGTGCATTGGGGTATTCAGGGGGGAAATATACATCAAACTCAAAGCAACCATTTGCATAAGGAGTCTCTGCTGGGCCAGTTATCAAAACCTGAAATCAACATTTAACAAACATGTCAATCCACATACTGTAAAATCTGATATGGTCCTTGGCCATATCCAGGTTGAAAACAACCTTGTGATTTCCACAAAATATATTTTGTGCCACCAGTTGCATTTTAGATGCTGTATCAAATATATTCTGGAAATTACAAGGCCATTTTCTTTTGGGATACCCTATAGATTTCTTTACAATAATTTAATCAATTATTATTAATTTATAATTAACTTAGATTGAATGCATCAAATAATATATTCCTTATTTTGTACATTCAAACATTTACAGACTCAGAACATCAACAATCAGCAGTTACTATACAAAACAATAAATAGAAAGAAATGTTTGAACAAATCTATAAAGTTTTTGTAATTTTGAATCCACATCAGAATAGGCTGATAAACATAATAAAAAGTTTTCCCTTAAAGGTCTTATCCCAACTTGCTACACTGTCATATCTAATCAAATACCACAAATATTACTTTTTACAGTTATTACATCAATTTATGTTACTCATATTTTTCAATTACATAGGCTTATTAAGTGTGATGTTAAGATGATAAAAATCGACAGATACTTTTCTTAAATATAAATCACAAGTATGAAAGTTTTTGCAGACATAATATACACCATTCAGGGCTCAGCTAGTAATTAATAGTAATTTGATCATAATTCATACTGTTTAGTTGTACATACAATGCATCACTTATTGAAAATCAAACATAAGCTCAGGAGGACTAGGTTGTTTATCCAATATCTAACCTCCCTAATAAAGTTAATGTAAAAATAGCTTTCACTAAAAATTACACATACAGGAATACAGATTAATTTCTAAGGCTGAATGAAAGGCAGGCAGACTAGCAGAGAAGGGGGAAATATGAGTGTAAGAAGAAATCAGACTGACCTTCATGACATCTAATCGATCCATGTCACAGCGAACGAAAACAGAACTGCTGAATGAGAGAGGTAAGGAGGTTGATAGAGTAACAGCCTCCTGTGCAAGACGCCTCATTCTTGATGGATGACACCTCTCACCAGCTGCCCTAAGTGATGGTTCAAAGTGAAATGGCACCACAAACTGGAAACCTTCCTCACTCTCCGTTATTATCTCATATGAATCTGCAATTTGAAAAGAATTTTCTATAAACTGTGGAAATACAAATCACTAAAATGAATTAAAAGAAAGAATAGGTGCTCAACTTTGACGTGTGATAAAAAATGATTATAAACAGTATTATTTTTAGTGAATGAATGGAATTCTATCTCATTTCTCTTAAGATTTCATGTCAATTAGTAGTATTGGAATTTCTTGATGCCTCAACAGCTGAGGTAATTTTGCATCAAATCTAGTGAGTGGTTTAACCTCCAAGTTGCATATTTGAAGTATTACCTAAATCCCATTGTTAGATCCTGAGTAAGATTCCATCAAGGGTAATATATTCAGAATATAAATATTTAAACCACAACAAATCACTTTCTTAATAATACTAAAGATTCCTAAATGTTCCTTTGATGTTCACACCACTTCCAATCTCAGTATTCTGTTACTCATTCATTTGAAAACCTTCTTTTAAAGAAATGGATTCCAAATAACCCATACAAGTTTCTAATATCTTTTATGAGTAATCAAAGGGGGAAGGAGCACATTAGTAAAAGGGAAAATGTTATCTCAGAGTGAATAATAATTTTGAAAAACCAAGTTAAAGTTATTATGAATTTAAATATTTTTTTGAAGTTGTGGTTCCTCAGAAAATTATGAATTGTTACTACTATTATAACAGAATTACAGAACAATTACATCAGAGTTGCAAATTTTCATAAGGGAGTGAATTCTAACTGAATAAAATCATGATAAACTTATGAGATACTAGCTGAAGTGCCCATTGATTCTCAAGGGGGAAAATAGATGTCGGATTAAATGTAGTATACCTATTTGTACAAAAGAGAAAATAATACCTCGCATCATCTTGTAGTTTAGTCCAACGGAACAGGTTATCGAAAACAAACATTTTCTAATCAAAGTTCGAGGCCGAAATCTACAATCAACAATAAGAATGTGAATCATTATGGGATTTCCCTCTTATTATTAACATGTCTCAAAGTAATGTGTAAGTTTGCAAGATTTTCAACTTCCGATTCTGGTAACTTTAATCGTATAATTGTCAAGAGTCCTAAATGATAAATAAAAAGTTACTCCTCCATCTCCACTAATTTATTACGGTGCTACGCATGTTTTTTGCCCGTAATTCATCACTACAAATTGTTCATGACTGATATAATTAAAATCTCTGAAAATTTTCATCCTCTTTATATCGTCATTTGCTTCTAAACGGGCAAAAATACAAATGCATTCTTATGGGAAAATGCATGAACTCTGAATCAACAATCGCATTGGTCGTCAGGGGGACGGTTTGTTTACAACCTCAAAATTTCACAAAATATTCGCATATTTTAATCTAAATTCTCGCAATTTCGAAACGAAAGCTTTATTCTATGACAATAATAAGAATCTGTATTCAATTT